>BPTQ01000001.1:247218525-247231053 GCA_019973895.1 Chrysanthemum seticuspe
GCTAGCTATCCAATTCTACCTACTGAATTGTCACGTCCTATTGATGGTTGAATTGTCACGTCCTTATTCCTAGTTGCGTTGTGTGTCTAAGGTTGTAGTGTATGCGTTTCTCCCTAACTCTTTGAATTCACCTTTAAGTGTAGTAAACAAAATCCACTTAATCATTCATAAACTAACTTTAAGGTTATCTTTGATTTAGTAAACGAAATCCACCAATTCATTCATAAACTATCAAAGATTTATCAAGTGTTAAACACAACGATAGCCTAGTCGCACTTCCTAAGCCAATTACAATTAAGATAAGAGACAACCAATCAAACAAGAGACAGTAGGATGCAAGAATTATAAACTAAACCAATTAGACTCATTGAAATTGTCACACCCTAATGATGAAGATAGACACAAGCATCACTAAGAAATCAATAAGATCTAATTAATTACATACAAGTTTCATACAATCATAAGCAAACACAAGGTGAATTAGCCAAGCATAATTAATGAAGAGCAAGCAACAATTATGATAATTGAAGACATACCATAGGATTGGATAAACAAACAAACCATTACAAGATGTTTATGGAGTGGTTGAAACCCTTTAAGTTGCTGGAAAAACACCCACCTAAACCCTGGAATCGGACTTAGGGTTTAGGGCTTACAAAAAGTGAAGTTATAATGTTGTATTTATAGGCAGATTTTCTGTCGGCAAAGAGTGACGGCGTCACACTTATAGAGTGACGGCGTCACAACCATTTTTTCAGCAAATTGTATATTTTCTCGTTCCGATCGCGTGGGCTTTTGAACCACCTAAATCCGAGTTCGTATGCCAAAGTTATGGCCAAAACAATATCAACTACTTCGTGCACATGCTGAGATAGTCTTGATCAGCTTGTGACGGCGTCACCTTGTGGTTGTGACGTCGTCCCCTTCAGCTCTGACGCCGTCTTGGCTGCATCTAGGCCGTCTGAGTAACGACGGCCTACTCCTTTAGAACCTGACGTCGTCCCTTGAAAACATGCAATTTCGCTTCTGAGCCGTCGCAAAATTCCTTCCCGACGGCGTCGCAGATATGCAGTGACGCCGTCGCCTTATGTTTCAGCAGCTTTAAGTGTCTCTATTCTGACTTTGGCCATTTTCTTCGTATATTCGCGCCTTTTCGTCCAAATAAGCATCATTCCAGCATTTTGCCTTCAAGAGACCTAAAAAGTGAAAAGGAACGATATTAAGCAATAACGGATACAGAAGTGATCGAATAAGGGCTTAAATGACCCCTTAAAAAGGTACCTTTTAAAACCTTATCAGTTAGCGTCTAGCAACACGCCAATGCCTCCGGTACAACTCGTGTATGATTTTCTAGAGAAAAATCAATTTTGATGATTCATCATCATATTCATCCTTTTGTTTTTAATATCATGTTAATAAGAATATGGATCTCAATCATTTCTTAATTAACTATTATGTTTCTCGCTTTATATGATTGATCATGATTACCAATTCTTCTGAATATATTCCAGAAGACCTTGGGCATGGCCATGCAAACATCTTGACAACCCTACGAGGGGCCCAGCAGTATTATACTTCAAAATAAATTTGAAGGAAACAAATCATGTTTTGACTACGAGCAGAATTCATAAACTTCACAACACTTCTGAAAACAACCCTTATAACTACCAGTTACGTATAACGTTAGATTGCTTCACAGAAATGCACTACATCCATGACACATCTCTGGTATCTCAAGTGTTGGGTTTTAGGTTCCTTGCATAAAGAATTACTCTAAGTACTGGAACCACGGACAGGCTTGATGTAACCACGGACGGAAGAGTGTAACCACGGATGAAGACAACCGCGGCTAGTAGTATTGTGTAACCACGGATAATATATAGTAAGCATTGCTAGTCTTGTATAGTCGGTTAGTTTATTGTATTAGATAAATATGGAAAAGATATTTATCTTGTAGATTACGTATTGTATATTGTATAGGACTCCTTAGCCTATAAAAGGAGGTCCTAGGTTAGGTTAGATATACGTATGTTTTATATCTAAGGTCGATACACTTCAAGGTTGCAAAACCCTAATACTGTAAGAGTATTCGTATTAATAAATAATATTGAGGTGTTGAATGTTTACTGTTCTTCTTCTTAAGATTAAGTATTAAATTCCGCGTAATACTTGATAAGCTTTTGTTACAAGTCAGTTTCTATATTAGATCGTTTGCTCAACTGGGATCAACAAGTGGTATCAGAGCTTGTGATCTAGAAACTGTAACCAAGAAGAAGTCTGTTAATCTTTATTCAAGAAAGTTAAGATGTCTGATGAAACTCACATGGTGACTGCTTCCAAAGTGCCCATGCTCAAACATGGTGAGTATCAAATCTGGAGGATGCGAATGAGGCAATACATTCGTATGATTATTATGCTCTGTGGGATGTTGTTGAAAAGGGAGATACTCTTCCTTTGAAGGGTGAGGATGGAAAGGAGATTGCTATTGTTAGTGAACCTGATAAAGCTAAAAGGAAAATGAAGATCAAAGCTCACAGTATTCTCTCTATGGGAATACCAAATGAGTTTGCCTTGGACTTTGATCAATATGAATCTGCTAAAGAATTATTGGATGCTCTTGAATTAAGGTTTGCTGGTAATGAAGCTACAAAGAAGTCAAGGATGAATATGCTCAAGCATCAATTTGAAACCTTCACTGCTCTTAGTGGAGAAAAGATTGATGGAACATACAATAGACTTCAAAAACTTATCAGTCAACTGAAGTCAGTGGGTTACAAGTTCCTTCAAGAAGATATTAATTTGAAGTTCATTAGGAGTTTATCATCTGATTGGGCTATTCATACAATTGTGTGGAGAAATAAGACGGACTTTGCTACAATGACTCTAGACAATCTCTTCAATAACCTGAAGGTTTATGAGTCTGAGAATAACTTTTCTCACTCATCTTCTTCTAATCAAAACATTGCTTTTGTATCCACTAATCACAAAAGCTCACAAGATGTATCCACTGCTGCTTATGGTATAACCACGGCTATTGCAAACAATACCACTGTTAGTGATAATGTCAGTGATGGTGCAATTTGTGCTTTTCTGTCAGATTTAACTACTAGTGTTGATGTTTTGAATCAAGATCTAGATCAAATAGATCCTGATGATCTTGATGAAATTAACCTTCAATGGCAAATGGCAATGCTGACTCTCCAAGCAAGGAAGTTTCTGAGAAGGACTGGAAGACATGTTAGGTATGATGGACAAAGGAGAGCTGGTTTCGACAAAAGCAAGATGGAGTGCTTTAACTGCAAGAAGAAAGGTCACTTTGCTAGGGAATGTCGAGCTCCTAAAAGAATTGAAGGCATTATGAAGACAGCAGAAGAGCCTGCTACTTCTTCAGCTTTGGTTGCTCAGGATGGGCTTGGTGATTACGATTGGAGTGATCAGATTGAAGAAGGTCCCAACGCAGCTTTTCTTGCTAGTGAAGCTTCAAAAGAGCATAACTTTGCTCTAATGGCCTATGCTTCATCTTCTGGTTCAGATTCAGATTCAGAGGTATCTAATGATTCTAAAACATCTACTTGTTCTTTTAAATCATGTTCTGATAACTTAGAATCTCAAAAGGCTATCACTGAAAGTATGAAAAAAGAAGTAGAGAGATTGACTCTAGATAACTTAGGATATAGAGTTGGTCTAGAGGGTGTGGAAGAGAAGCTAAAATTATGTATTAAATGTGAGTTTGAGTATGTAGAAAAGATCAATATACTAGGTGGTGAAATTGATCTTAAAAACAGAGAGATTAAAATGCTTAAAGATAAACTAGCAGAGGCAGAAAGTGTAAAACTAAAGGCCCTAGATGAAAAAGAAAAACATGTTGTTAGGGTTGCTAAAACACAATATGCTTCTGATCTAGTAAAGAAGCCAATAGGTCAAAAACTATTCAAAGATGGTACTGGTTTAGGATACAATGATATGCCACCAAGCCCTTTGATGAAACATGCACCACCTGCTAAAGAACTATCATTTAGTAGTGAATTCAGTTTTAACAAACTTGTTGAAGAGATAAATAAGACTGAAACACTTAAGATAAGTTCTGATAAGTTATCTGATGCTCCCATAATAGAAGATTGGGAATCAGATTCTGAGGATGATAGAACTGAATCAACTAAGTCTGAAAAGATAGAGACAGTTAAGAAAGTTGATTCTAAGCAAGTCAACCTTGTACCTAGATTTGGAGCTAAAGTTACCAAGAAAGTTGTAGAGTACAGGGAAATTCCTAGGGACCAGATGAAACAATATAAACCTAGGGGTAATCAAAGAAGCTTAAATGGTCTAATTTCTAACATATTAGGTGATGAGTTTCAATGTGTTAAAAAGGCTTGTTTTGTGTGTGGTAGTTTTGAACACTTACAGAGAAATTGTCATAAAAATAGACCACAAGTTTGGAATCATTGGAGGAGGGTAAATCATCAAAACTTTTCAAGAAAAACAAACCCTCATCCTAATAGTAACATGATACCAAGAGCAGTGCTGATGAGGAATGGGAATACAAAATCTATTGTCACTGCTACACCTAAATGGGTTCCAACCACTGCTAAGCAAAATGTAAACACGGCTACGCAGAATCAAACCACTGTTAAGCAAAATATCATCACTGATTCAAAAGAAGTTTTAAAAATTCCAAAGGTGATAACTGATACAGTGGTTGGAAATCATTTTTATGCTGTTAAGGCCTCAGCAAGTTGGCAATGGAAGCCTAAGACCAAGGTTTTACCACATGTCAACTGTGCATCAATAGACCTAAAGAAATTTGAATATTTTGATGCACAGGGCAGACCCAAGTCAGTACTGGCTTGGGTCCACAAGAAGAACTAACTTGTGTAATTTTATGTGCAGGGCAATCTTCAAACTGAGCTAAAAGATAAAGGAGTTTTTGATAGTGGTTGCTCTGGGCACATGACTTGGGATGGAAGCAATCTGGAAGATTTTGAAGCTTATGATGGAGGATATGTGGTATTTGGCAATGATCCAAAGGGAGGAAAGATACTTGGCAGAGGCACAATCAGAACAGGGAATCTAGACTTTGAAAAAGTCTATTTGGTACAGGGACTTAAGTACAATTTATTCAGTGTTTCTCAAATGTGTGATAAGAAAAACTGGGTACTTTTTGGGGAAACTGAGTGTGTGGTGTTATCTTCTGAGTTTAAGATGCCTGATGAGAAGTTAATACAACTTAGGGTACCTAGGAAGGAAAATATATATTGTTTTGATCTTAAAGATGTTCTTCCTAAAAGATCCTTATGTTTGTTTGCTAAAGCATCTGTTGATGAGTCAAAGTTGTGGCATAGAAGGCTAGGTCATCTCAATTACAAAACAATCAATAAACTGGTAAAAGGAAACTTAGTGAGAGGGTTACCTTCAAAGGTTTTTGAGTGTAAGGAACTGTGTGTAGCCTGTCAAAAAGGAAATAAACATAGAGCTTCTTGTAAGACCAAAACTGTAAACACCATAACACAACCACTGTTTATGCTTCATATGGACTTATTTGGACCCACCTTTGTTAGAAGCTTGAACCATAAGCAGTATTGCCTAGTTATCACTAATGATTATAGTAGATTTTCTTGGGTATACTTTTTGGCTACTAAGAGTGAGACTAGTGAGATTCTTAATAGTTTCATTACTAAGATAGAAAATCTAGTAAATCAAAAGGTCAAAGTAATCAGATGTGATAATGGAACTGAGTTTAAGAACGATGTGATGAATCAGTTCTGTGTAGCTAAAGGTATTGAAAGACAGTTTAGTGTTGCTAGAACACCACAACAGAATGGTGTAGCTGAAAGGAAAAACAGAACACTAATTGAGGCTGCTAGGACCATGTTGTCAGAGTCTAAGTTACCAACTACCTTTTGGGCTGAAGCTGTAGGAATTGCATGTTATGTGCAAAACAGAAGTAAGGTAGTGAAGCCTCATAACAAGACCCCCTATGAGCTGTTACATGATAGGAAGCCAATGATTGCATTCCTAAAACCTTTTGGGTGTCCTGTTACCATTTTAAATACCATAGACTACCTTGGCAAGTTTCAAGAAAAAGCAGATGATGGATACTTTTTAGGCTATTCTACAAATAGTAAAGCCTTTAGAGTATACAATAGGAGGACTAGACTTGTTGAAGAGAACCTACATGTTCAATTCAGTGAAAAGACTCCTAGTGTTGAGACCAAAGGACCAGACTGGCTGTTTAACATTGATATGCTAACCAAATCTATGAATTATGAGCCTATCATTGCAGGAACTTCCACTAATGCTGATCCAGGTATACAAAAGGATTCTGAGGTAGATACATCTTCAAAGGAAGCTGATTCTCCAAAGGAGTTCTATTTGGTTGAAAAGTGGAAAGCTGGTTCTGTTCCTTCCATCATACACAAGCAAGGTCCCTCTGATGATGATGTACTAAATACTGGAGGCAATGTTGATCATCATCAAGATAAGGATGAGTTGTTGCAAGATAACTCAGTGTCGGTAGAAGAAATTGAAAAGAAGAAAAAGCAGTCTGCAAGCACTGCTAAGCCTACTGAAAGTGCTGATAGGCCATCTGTAAACGCTGACAAGCCATCTTCTACCGCTGATAGTTCAAGTGAAATTCCGGCTACAAGTACTGGAGATAGTACTTTCTTTGGACCTCATCCAAAGCCACTATTTGGTGATGAGGAGTATCCACATGATCCTAATATGCCTGATTTAATAGAGATTGATACTCCTACTGATGATGAAGACATGGATGAATTCTTCAATGCTGATTTGTCTAATTTGGAAACTGTAATTAATGAAAGTCCAATTACTACTACCAGAATTCACAAGATTCATCCCAAGGAACAGATTCTTGGAAATTTGAATACTCCTGTTCAAACAAGAAGCAGGATAAAGAACACATAACCCTTTCCTGAACATGGGTTCTTTGCAAGATCTCTTCACAAAAGAAACAGTCATAAAGATCTGCAAAATTGCTTGTTTGCTTGTTTTCTGTCTCAAAAGGAGCCCAAGAGAGTGGAAGAAGATTTAACAGAAGAAGGATGGGTAGAATCAATGCAAGAGGAGCTTCTTCAGTTCAAACTTCAAGAAGTTTGGACATTGGTTGATCTTCCAAATGGGAAGAGGGCTATTGGGACTAAATGGGTGTTCAGAAACAAGAGGGATGAAAGAGGAATTGTAGTGAGGAACAAGTCAAGGTTGGTTGCTCAAGGATACACACAAACTGAAGGTTTGTTCTATGATGAAGTATTTGCACCAGTTGCAAGGATAGAGGCTATTAGATTGTTTTTGGCTTATGCTTCATTCAAGAATTTTGTTGTGTATCAGATGGATGTTAAAAGTGCATTTTTATATGGCACTATTGAGGAGGAGGTTTATGTTTGTCAACCTCCTGGTTTTGAAGATCCTGATCATCCTGACAAGGTTTATAGGGTGATAAAGGCTATGTATGGATTGCATCAGGCTCCTAGGGCATGGTATGAATGCCTATCTACTTATTTGATGGACAATGGGTTTAAAAGAGGATTGATTGATCAAACTTTGTTAATTAGAAAGCACAAAGATGATATTTTACTGGTTCAGGTTTATGTAGATGACATCATCTTTGGTTCTACTAACAAGGAGCTATGCAGAGATTTTGAGAAACTTATGCATGATAAGTTTTAGATGAGTTCTATGGGAGAACTCACTTTCTTTTTGGGGCTACAGGTTCAACAAAGGACTGATGGTATTTTCATTAGTCAAGACAAGTATGTAGCAGATGTGTTGAAGAAGTTTGGGTTTCAAGATGTAAAGAATGCAAGTACACCTATGGAGACTCAGAAACCTATGCTACCAGATGATGGAAGTCCCAAAGTTGATTTGAAGTTGTACAGATCCATGATTGGATCTTTGATGTATCTTACTGCATCTAGGCCAGACATTATGTTCTCAGTCTCTGTGTGTGCAAGATTTCAAGTAACACCAAATACCTCACACATGAATGCTGTTAAGAGGATCTTTAGATATTTGAAAGGTCATCCTAAATTGGGCCTTTGGTATTCTAAGGATTCCCCTTTTGATTTGGTGGCCTACACTGATAGTGACTATGCTGGAGCTAGTCTGGATAGAAAGTCTACCACTGGAGGATGTCAGTTCTTGGGAAGCAGATTAATTTCTTGGCAGTGTAAAAAGCAAACTATTGTGGCTAATTCTACAACTGAAGTTGAATATGTGGCTGCTGCTAGTTGCTGTGGTCAAGTTCTTTGGATTCAGAATCAATTGCTGGATTTTGGGAACAATTTTATGCATACTAAGATTTACATTGATAATAACAGTACAATTTGCATTATCAAAAATCATGTTTTACATTCTAGAACTAAACATATTGAGATAAGACATCATTTTATTAGAGATTGTAATGAGAAAAGGTTGATTCAAATGGTCAAAATTCATACTGATTTCAATGTTGTTGATCTTCTCACCAAAGCTTTTGATGTGGGGAGGTTTCAATATCTTGTAGTTAGTATTGGAATGATTAATCTCTAAACTCTCAAATTGTTTTGTATAAGTTTGTAATCTTAGTATTGCTATTTCTGTTTATATCCACTGATAGTGTTGCTTCTAACCACTGATAGAGTTGATCTATCCACTGCTAGTTGTTCTGTGTTTCCACTAACCATTGTGCAGATAAAAGACAAGTCATTATAGAGATTCAAGAAGTACTGAAGTTACATTGTTCATTCAACAAAACAGTTTACAGCTTACAGCTTACAATGAAACTTCAAGTGCTAAATAAAGACTACATCTATACATGATTTTCTACTAATATTTCTACTACTACTATCCTTGCTTATATCGTTTGAATGATGGATATGCATTTATCATATGCATGACCAGTACGACGAAGCAGCTAAGGATCAAAATGGAAAGGATGGATTGATGAAAACGAAGAAGCTGAAGCTGATTGTGGTAGATAGATGGATGATATGATATTCTTCTTGTGCTCCATCTTCTCTTTCCACCATTCAACAACTTACTCCATCTTCCTTTTTCCCTTCCTTTTTACGATGTGTGAAGAAGCACCACGACTTGGTGCACTAAGACCAAGAACCATCTCTCTGTCCTTAAGGAGTGGTGGGTTTCTTGCTCGTGGTCTTGGTTGGGGGTTAGATGATGAAGGTTTGGGGTTTGAAGTCCTCTTCTTAGAAGAGTCATCAGAGTCTTCAGAGGCATCACTTGGATTCACTACACTATCATCTTCTGATGATGGAAGAAATGGGGATTTTAATGGTCGTGGATCTTGTGGAGGTATGTCAAATCGCCATGGATGGGATTCTTGTGGAGGTGCACTGATCGCCATGGGAGATGTTTCTTCGTCTGTATCTTCATAGGGTGATACATACGAACTTAAAGAAGAGATATTCTATCCTTCGCTTGGATTGCTTGCTAAGTAGTTCTTTTTCCATCTCTCCAGACTGCTGTTGGAGGAGGTATTGTCATCTGATGAGAGATTGATTGGGTTGGAGCTGCTCATTATTTGGATTTTTGTCGATAACATATTCACATTTTCACATAAAACACTAAAACAAGTATTTATATTTTACGATCTTCTAATGTTTTGTCGATAACAAACGTAAAATCATCTTAACGAAACAAATAAAATACGTAAATGGTTTGAACTAATAGTTTCTAATATATTCACATTTTCACATAAAACACTAAAACAAGTATAAGTGATTTTATGATTTAATATTACATATGTACAACAACTAGTGTTTACATATTTGGGTAAATATATACATAACTAGTATGTAGTATATTGGGTAATATAAATGGGTAGAAACTTAAGTATTTGACCAATTGACCAAATACATTGAATGTAGTTGGGTAAAAACAAGTATACACTAAGTGGGTAAAAACTAGCAAATGGTATTGACCCATAACCCATGGTTTTATATATACCACTTGACCAAGTTCATTGTATACTAGCAAATGGTATTGACCCATAACCCATGGTTTTATATATACCACTTGACCAAGTTCATTGTATCCTTAAGATACATTGTATCTAGAAAGAAAACCATGGATCAACCCATAACCCATGACCCATAACCAAAAATACCCATGGGCAAAGAGGAGCGTTCCACGGATCCCTAGCTTTGTGCTAGCCGGATCCCAAGTGGAAGGGATCCGTGGGATCCGTGGGATCCGGGGAAACAGTAGAGAATTTTCTTTATAAATAGAGAACCATTTCTTCCTTTCTATTCATCCCTTTATACACATACTTCCCCCAAGTATACTAACCTTCTAACCTCATATCCAAGAGATCTATGTAGTCTTTGTCTTTTGTTTTTGTGTGATCTTCTAGGTTCCTCTTAAAGGAAAGATCACCACTTCTTGAAGACGTGCAAGCTCAAATCCATGAGTTGCCATGCTTCGTCATCATCAAGACAACGAAGGTTCTCTTGTTGATAGATCTATCTTTCTCCATAGATGTTGGGTTGAAGGCATTAGTGAAGAATGCCGAAAGTGTCAAGATGAAAGCATTAGTGAAAGGTGCTCATCATCCATGTCAAAGCATTAGTGAAGAATGCTAAAGGTGTCAAGACCAAGGCATTAGTGAAAGGTGCCGAGCGTTGTGTCAAAGGCATTAGTGAAGGATGCCGAAGAACCAAATCAAGTGGCATTTGGGAAGAATGCCTAGGTCGTATAATCGATGAGGTGCATCGTTATACATATAAGCTTTTTTTTATTTACAAGGATGGTGATATCCTTGATGGTGTTGTAACATGGAGTATATCTCCTTGATAATAGGTGTTGTGTCGTGAAGGGTAGTAGTTCCTCCATAGTAATGGAACTAGGTGCTTAGCCTAGTACCTAATAAAGGGTAGGCGACATTGTGATAGGATTAGTTCTCCTAAGGTGTGAAAGAACTCGGTGGTTTGCCTAGAACCGTATAAAGGGTAGGCGACGTTGTGTTAGGAGTGGTTCGCCTTGGTGTGAAAGAACTCGGTATTTAGCTTTGTACCGGAAAAAGGTTAAGCGACGTTGTGAAGGCTTCTCCGCCATAAGGAGATTTGGTGTAGTGCTTACGAACTCTCGAGTAGGTGACTCGGGGAGTGGAGTAGGGCAAGGAAGGTGTCCTTGTAGCCGAACCACTATAAATAACTTGTGTCGTGGTGATGTGATTCTTACTCTTTATCTTTCATTACACGCTTATATATCTATCTATCAATGTCCAACATAAACAACCAAATAGATTGACATAAGTCGATCTAAATATTTAAAAGAAAGTTTTAAATTGGCAAAACTATTCAACCCTCCTTCTAGTTTTCCACAATTGGCATCAGAGCTTCGTTACCAAGTTTTTTTTTAGTATATTGTACTTTGAAAACTTGATACGATCCGTGTTTGTTTGAAAACTACAAAGAAGGAAATTTCTTAAAACAAAAAGTCATGTTTTTAGAAATCATCATATGTTGGATAGTGATAGATCATTCTAACATTTTCCTTTGAGAAGTATTCATACTAGGATTTGGGTATCTTAGAAGATCATGAAGTATTTCACGTCTATGGTTTCTAAAACCATAAAAAGGGAATATAGCAAAGGATTGGGGTATCTTAGAAGATCATGAAGTATTTCGCGTCTATGGTTTCTAAAACCATAAAAAGGGGATATAGCAAAGGTATGTTTTCTTAGTTACATTTTTTTTCAAAAACGTGCTAAATTGCTTGTGGACAAAATGGTGATATATGCTTCTATCTTGTAATAAGCATAATATGAAAAGTGTTTTAGTGATTTTTTTTTTCTTTGAAGTCTTGTTGTTAGATATCTCGTTTATCAAGCTTGAATAAAGGTAAAAATGGATAAATTAACTTCACTAAAAAGTCTACAAAGACTAAACCTTTTCGTTGGGTCAAAACGTACATTTTTGTAATTTTGTGTCAGATCCGCGGATCCCTCAGGTTACACTGGACGGATCCCTCAAGCAAGGGATCCGTGGGATCCGTAGGTACAGAAGACAGTTTTTGTCTGAATTTCAAAAATTCATAACTTTTTAACCGTAAGTCGTTAGAAGTCGTGCCACCTATCGTTTTAAAGGTATTTGAGTCTACTTTGCTATCCACCGTGCTGAAGATTGCTGAATGCCAATTTTTCAATACTTAAAAACTTTAAGTCTGTTTTTGACAGAAGACATGGATGCCTAGGGTGCCTAGGGAACGAACTCCCTAGGCAGGTCACATTGGACTCCCTAGGCGCCTAGACTGTGTTTTAATGTTTTTACATGCAAAACTGGGTTGCTTTTCCAAATCAGAAACATCTGAAAAATCACTTCAATTAAATAGGTAAAAATGGAAATAAGTTCGAACTATTTGCTCTATAGATTGTTGTTCTGAAGTTTCTTTTTTTTTTAGTGATTTTGTGAAAAGTATAATACGAATAATGTTCTATCTTCGTATATAGTGGTAAAACAGGTGTTCGTTAAATCGTGCAAAAACTTTTTTTTACATTGATTCTTTTGTATG
>BPTQ01000001.1:247239895-247253417 GCA_019973895.1 Chrysanthemum seticuspe
TTGGCCGAAACTCATTTTTAACCAACATTTTAGCCAAAATCACCATCTTTAACCCTTATTATCTTTATGATCGAGACCTTTATGACGAAAACTCCTGAACTGAAACTTCTAGATTTCGATACAAACTTTCCAAAACTGTCGAGTTCGTTTCCTAACGATCGACGTACACCATTTTACGACTAGTTTTTCAAAGCCATTTTTGTCACTTTCAAGAAATTTCCGACGACTTTATTTTACGACGAAAAGTGATAATTTCACCATAAATCATTACGAAACTATTGTAGGATGACATTTTGACGTAAATACTTGTAAAGTAATTTAAGAATGGTCAAGACGTCAAAAGAGTATTTTTCGACGATAAGTATTATTTTCAAAACTCGCAAATGGTATAAATAACATACGAAATGCATGCATAACATAACATCATAACTCATTACATATCATAACATTCATTCTAGGTCGCGGATATTTTCCGAGTCTCACTTTCGTGCACTTCATTTTGTTAGCATATCAATCACACCAGGTGAGTTCATACCCCACTTTTATTCATTTAAATTCTTACAAACTATTTGGGGGAGATACATGCTTAAATACTTGTTTCACTCTTGCGAGTACTCAAACCATTTATACAATTGTGTTACAATATACTTCTTATACACTTTGGACATTATGTGTGGTTTATTGCGATATGTGCCTTAATGTGCTAAACTAGTTTTCAATTATGCATCAACATACAAACTTTAGCAACTGGTTAACTCCTGCGGGAGCTGGCAGAGAGGTATTGATAGTACTATCGGGCTGACGCCCCCACCCTTGGGTCCTTGATGACACGACCTGGGGTGAATATAATCTGTTATTCAATGCAACACAACAAACAATTTAGACTTGTCAAGAGGTTCAGTTGGCTGTGATTCTTTGCATTAAGTACATGTATATATCGTATGCACCTATGTCCTACTTACAAACAAGATTGACAATTCTATATTTTGGCAATGGGTTGTAAACACACAGGTTGCAAGTTTTGTATGGGCGGAACTTGGAACTGAGTGGATTTACAATGCCTTTGCTGCATAAACAATTTTTGAAAGGCTTTACATTTCATCACAAACTTATGAACTCACCAACCATTGTGTTGACACTTTTTAGCATGTTTATCTCAGGTTTTAAGGTGATAGCAATTCATGGAGCTTTTGGGTCGCATGGCATGCATTGGAGTCTTGTGCTTTTAACAATTACCATTCGACATGTTTTGTAAACTTTTTATGTATTATCAAACTTTGTGAATTCTTGTTGTGTAAACTTTAACTTATTTATCGAATGGTAAACTTTTCAAAACGTCTCATTATAGAGGTCGTTTTCTGTATCCATACTTTGTGCTATGACGTCATACCCCAATGACACTATCGTTCCGCTGCTATATTTTGGGGGTGTGACAGATTGGTATCAGAGACTTGGTTATAGAGAACTAGGTTGCATTTTAGTTCCTAGACTATAACCGCTCTCACGTCCATCCTTTCGTTTCCTATTGCCTTACTCACTTTTCGTGCGCATATGTTTTCTTAAGTATTTCTTCTAGAACCACCTCATTAGATAACGTAGTTTCCTTGTACCAATAGGGGAGTCCCAAAATCTAGTTGGGTCATCAAAGATATGGAGCTCAGTAATGAGCACTTATCTAACTTGATCTCGTGACAGTTCTTGTTTGATGAGATGCGAGATCGAGCTAAATAAGTGTTACTATAAAGCTGGATAGATTTGATGATTTTGCCCGAGGATGGGAGTTCTCTTGAGGATACTTTGGGAACTGCTGGCGACCAAACCTTGTAGTGACTTTAGCACCTAACGGAATTTCCTATACACCAAGTGCGACTCTCCCTAGATACCTACCCTAAATTCCTCCTCCACCGTTTAGAATCGGATGATAGATTGGCTACCTATTTAAGTAACACCAATCGCCGGGACATGTATGCTTGGTGGTATGTACACGTGTGAAATGAGGCAATTATAATTATGGTGGCCAACATAATTATAAATGCGTCACAACTCACGTGGACATATGCGACCATGCATACGTAGATCGGTGTGGACACCTTAGGAACCAATTTGTGGCATGGTATTATGTTTGAGGACGTTAAGCATAGACATTGGGAATTCAACGGTTCTTTCCTTGCAGAGATAATGGCACCAAAGAGAGTAACACGCAGTACTGGCCGAGGTGGTGCGGTACCAAGGGGTGGAATGACAGGTGGGCGTGGAGGTAGAGAAGGCGGTAGCAACGTGGGTAACAATGACAACAACGCTGGCGGAAACCCTGATTTTGCCGCCATCATCGCTCAACAACTTCAAATCTTGCTTCCCACTATTGTCACACAAGTTGGAAATCACATGAATAACTCGGGAAACCACGGGAACGGGAACGGTACTGGCGACACCAACAATGTAGCTGGTAGTAACAATAACAACAACAACAACACCAACAACAACAACAACAGAATTGGATGCACATATAAGGAATTTTCGGCTTGCAAACCTGTGGAGTTTGATGGTATAGGAGGTGCTTTGGCGTATACTCGATGGGTAGAGAAGACAGAGGCAGTGATCGACATCAGCAATTGTGCCACACATCAGAGGGTGAAGTATGCTGCTTGCTTGTTATCAGGAAAGGCATTGACATGGTGGAACACACAGCTACAGGCTAGAGGCAGAGAGGCAGCCATAGGTATGACATGGGACGAATTTAAGGAGTTATTGAAAGAGGAGTACTGCCCGGACAATGAAATGCAGAAATTGGAAGATGAATTTTATCACCACTCTATGATAGGGGCTGGTCACGCAGCCTACACTGACCGATTTCATGAGTTAGCCAGACTAGTTCTTCATCTAGTTACCCCTGAGTCCAAGAGAATCTCGAAGTACATATATGGTCTTGTCCCCGAAATCCGTGGAACTGTGAAAACAACTGAGCCGTCTACAATACAAAGTGCGATACTGAGGGCAGGAACCCTGACAGACGAGATGGTTAGAAATGGTACTTTGAAAAGCAGCGATAAAAGGAAGGAAGCAAGTGGGTCGAATAAGCAAATAGACGTGGTAGCAGACAACAAAAGGGCAAGAGTTTTTGTGGCAACTGGTACTGAACAAAGAGAGTATGCGGGTACACATCCCAAATGTGCTAAATGTGCTTATCATCACCCGAAGACCAAGCCCTGCCGCTTGTGTACAAATTGCAATCGATACGGCCATTTTAAGGGGCAGTGTAAAACACAGATTGGCAACATGAGGGATAATCAAAAGACTTGCTTTGAATGTAACAGCCCGAATCACTTCCGGAATAATTGTCCTCAGTTGAATAAGCCGCCGATGCAAGCTCCTCTAGCTGTGGCAATTGAAGGAAATAACCCGAACCCTGTACTCAATATCAGTCCACCTCGAGGTCGAGCATTCTATATAGGGACCGAGGAAGCCCGCAATGCGTAACTGGTACGTTTTTCCTAGACCATTAAGTGATCCACCGTATTATTAAGATTTAGTGAGTCTCATTAGATAAGAAACCTAGACGCGTAAGTTTTGACATAAACACTTTGACCATACACTTGATTTCGCGAAACCTAAGGGTAGAACTTTAAGTATCATCGATTGAATCGCGAGGACGCGATTCTTCTATCAGGGGAAGAATGTCACAATTCTCAATTTCCGGTCATTTCTCATACTCCATATTCATCATTTCATAACGGTTCATTCATGATTTTTGCATTTCACATTAAACGCGTAAATTTCATATTAAATAAACGTTATCGCGTGAGTTATTATTTTAAAAATTTAATCCGCTACTTCCAAAAATGATCCCGATATATTTTTATACTTATATTTAGTTATAAAAACTATATTTTGAGTTTACCTAGTGTTTTAAATTTATTTGGTATATAAATCGTTAAAGTTATATTATTACGACGTTTTTCCTAAAAACTACACGATAATTATTTTATCACTCAAATTTCACAAGGAATGTATTTTTACAATTTTTATAATCTCATTATACTTTATTTTGATCTATTAAAAATTTCTTTTACCTAAAACTACCTTACATACACTAATGTATATACCATTTCACAAGTTATCTTTTACTTAATTACATAATACTTTCACAATTATATTTATACAATAGAAAAAGAAAAAAAATATATATATTTTCATAAATACTTCCCCCCTTGGCCGACCAAGGGGGGGGGGGGTATGCAATAAATGGTTGGTGAAAAATTTTCTACAAGTATATATATTCACTAAATCTTCATTTCACACAATTATTCATCTCAATTATTCAAAGTTGATAAAGTTTTTTTCTTCTCTCTTGTGCATCCTCCCAAAACCGGCCACCTATAGGAGTCAAGAAGGGATCATCAATTTTTTCTCAAGTTCAAGTTAAATACAATCTAGATTACACTCTTTATAAGGTTTTGAAATAAAAACCTAGGGTGTTTAGGCTAACCTTTGTTCTTTGCACCTCATCATAGTAGCTTGTAAGCATATTCTTTCATTTTACATATTTCATCTTCATTTCATATTCATTTCTTCATTTTTCTAGCAAACATGCAAGACTTGTGTTGTTTATACCAATTTTCCATTGATTTTAGAGATATATATATATAAAGGTCATCCTATAATTATTCCCTTGGTATATTTTGGTCTTGATGATGTTTAGGAACCCATGACACCCTAAGAAGGTGTATGGTAGGAGTAGAATAGCTTTGGAGTTGATTTGAAGGGATTGGAATAGGTTTAGTACGAGAAAAACTATTTTCGACAAGTATATAAAAGTGTTCTGTCCTTGTTTTGTTTTTCTGGAAAATCCGACAGTAGGCACGAAATTTTGGCCTTGATATTTAGAAACTATACTTTAAAACGAATCCGTGGCCGCTTGAACGGATTAAAACGGAGTTATAACGAAGAAGTTATGAATTTTTAAAGTTTGACGACGAAATATATATTTTTCAGAAATTTCAGCATACTATTTTTACTTTATTCGAGTAAAAAACGAGTCCTAAGCTTTACAAATTATTTCGACTTATCAAAAATATATTAGTATACTTTGATACGAAGCTAAGGACGTATTATACGTAGAAAACGGATTTGAAACGACAAAGATATGCACGTTTTCATAAAATTGCCGTAACTATTATTTTCTGAAAAAACTAATTTTTACGAGACAAGTGTTACGGTAACTAAAACGACCATGTTGGAGGCTGTTTTTAACCATGATGTAGAACTTTTTGTAACGAAATGTCTTCTAATAAAATCAAGATCACCAAGCATATTTTTCAAAACAATCAACCGTTTGTATAACGGAGTTGTAATAAATTATTTATGGATGTTTAAACTTGGCCGAAACTCATTTTTAACCAACATTTTAGCCAAAATCACCATCTTTAACCCTTATTATCTTTATGATCGAGACCTTTATGACGAAAACTCCTGAACTGAAACTTCTAGATTTCGATACAAACTTTCCAAAACCGTTGAGTTCGTTTCCTAACGATCGACGTACACCATTTTACGACTAGTTTTTCAAAGCCATTTTTGTCACTTTCAAGAAATTTCCGACGACTTTATTTTACGACGAAAAGTGATAATTTCACCATAAATCATTACGAAACTATTGTAGGATGACATTTTGACGTAAATACTTGTAAAGTAATTTAAGAATGGTCAAGACGTCAAAAGAGTATTTTTCGACGATAAGTATTATTTTCAAAACTCGCAAATGGTATAAATAACATACGAAATGCATGCATAACATAACATCATAACTCATTACATATCATAACATTCATTCTAGGTCGCGGATATTTTCCGAGTCTCACTTTCGTGCACTTCATTTTGTTAGCATATCAATCACACCAGGTGAGTTCATACCCCACTTTTATTCATTTAAATTCTTACAAACTATTTGGGGGAGATACATGCTTAAATACTTGTTTCACTCTTGCGAGTACTCAAACCATTTATACAATTGTGTTACAATATACTTCTTATACACTTTGGACATTATGTGTGGTTTATTGCGATATGTGCCTTAATGTGCTAAACTAGTTTTCAATTATGCATCAACATACAAACTTTAGCAACTGGTTAACTCCTGCGGGAGCCGGCATTGAGGTATTGATAGTACTATCGGGCTGACGCCCCCACCCTTGGGTCCTTGATGGCGCGACCTGGGGTGAATATAATCTGTTATTCAATGCAACACAACAAACAATTTAGACTTGTCAAGAGGTTCAGTTGGCTGTGATTCTTTGCATTAAGTACATGTATATATCGTATGCACCTATGTCCTACTTACAAACAAGATTGACAATTCTATATTTTGGCAATGGGCTGTAAACACACAGGTTGCAAGTTTTGTATGGGCGGAACTTGGAACTGAGTGGATTTACAATGCCTTTGCTGCATAAACAATTTTTGAAAGGCTTTACATTTCATCACAAACTTATGAACTCACCAACCATTGTGTTGACACTTTTTAGCATGTTTATCTTAGGTTTTAAGGTGATAGCAATTCATGGAGCTTTTGGGTCGCATGGCATGCATTGGAGTCTTGTGCTTTTAACAATTACCATTCGACATGTTTTGTAAACTTTTTATGTATTATCAAACTTTGTGAATTCTTGTTGTGTAAACTTTAACTTATTTATCGAATGGTAAACTTTTCAAAACGTCTCATTATAGAGGTCGTTTTCTGTATCCATACTTTGTGCTATGACGTCATACCCCAATGACACTATCGTTCCGCTGCGATATTTTGGGGGTGTGACAACATGATGCCTTTTCCAATGAACCACCTCTCGGACCAGTTAACACAGGTCGAAGTGGGGAGGATATTCTTGAACGTTTAAACGAATTGACGGTTCAGTGTGCTAAAATGGAGGATAAAATTTCAGGTCTACAGAAGTTGACTGTGTTTCAAGGTAATGATATTCGGAGGTTGAAGCATCGAGTATTGGTTTGGAGAAAGTGAAAAGACCTGGAGTTGCTGTTTTGAAAGCTATGAGAAGAAAGAAAAAGAAGGTGGACTCCTCTACTGCTCTGAATGCGAAGGATGTATCCAAACAGGGGAGGAGTGATGGCATGAATTCAGGGGAGGCTGTGGATGTATCTGTTAGTGTAACTATGGAAGAAGATGTTGATAGTCAAGATCAAGATTTTTTGGTTTCTGATAAAGATGGGAATGAGGTTGTTCTTGAAAAATTGAAGAATGTTGAGGTAGTGCAGAACACAACAACTGATAGTATACCTGAAACCATGGTTAGTACTTTTGTAACCACTGATGCAGTTTCAGACTTGACTATTGTTCCTACTACTGTCACACCCACTGCTATTATAACCACTTCCACTGTTGTCACAACTCTCTCTATATTACCACCTAAACCTAAAGAAGTAGAGAAAGAAGCTGCAAGTACATTGATTAATCTGAGCAAAACATCATCTATTCCTACACCTATCATTGCACCTGCTTTATCTGTTCAGTCTAATGCTACTAAACCCAGAGTTAAAAGTTTGGTTATTGGTGAACCTTTGAAGAAGAAAGTGGTTCAATCTGATGTTGGGAAAGGTAAAGAGGTAGTATTGAAGTTTAAAAATAAAGCAGAACAAGAAGCTTATGATGAAGAGTATGGAAGAAACTTATTGGCTGAAGACCAAGCAGCTTTGGATAAAAGAAAGAAAGAAGAGGAGGAAGCTAGTGAGAAATGGTTAGCTATATGGTATAACTCACAAAACTATCTTCAAGCTTCTTTACAAATACTTGATGAGTTTACTGCGCAAGAATGGAAACTATTGGATGATGAGGAGAAAGCTAGACTGATGAATGAATGGGCAAGGAATGTGAGCAAAACAAAGAAACAGGTTATAAGAAAGAAACCTCCTACTATGGCTCAGATGAGGAATGTATTGATGAAGATTATCAAGAATTCAGGCATAAATGTTTATGATAATCTCAGTAGGTGTTCCTTTGAAAGAATCTTTGAGATTTATGAGAGATGTATGAGAATTAATGATGATTTCTGTCCAATGAATTCTAAAAAGGAAGAAGAGTGGATTAAAAAGGATGATGAATGGATTCAAAGTAAAAGAAAGAGAAAATCTGAGGTTCAGGAGACATCTGATTCTAAAAGATTGAAAGTTGTTGAAGATGTAAATCAAATCATTTCTTATGAGTTTAAGCTTTTAGTTGGAAGTGAAGGAGTTTGGAAAATTCAAAGACTCAACAATGAAGTTTCTGAGTATAATAAATTTTCACAAATGCTTCAGTATTTTGATAGAGATGATTTGATGAATCTTTGGATACTTTACAAGAATAAATTTGGTGAAGTACATCCAAATGATTATCATGAGAGGCTGATGTATCATAATTTGAAGATTCTATTTGAACCTACTCATGATGAACCTGAATGGCAAAGACTCTACAATGGTCAAGTTACTAGATGGTTTTTATATCAAACTTGTGGAGTTCATGTTTTAACTGTTTCTGGAAAGGTTATTCATATGCTTGTAGAAGGTGATTATCCTCAACTGAATAAGCATCCAGGAATAATTGCTCAGATGTTGAAGCCTGGTTGTATCAAGATGATAGTATCTTATGATGGTCAAGCTTATGATTTGTTGATGAAGTATGAGAAGATACTTAAAGCTAGTAAGTGTTTGGCTACATCCTCCAATTCAGATGTTTTGAGCTTAAAGAAAACTTGAAGAATTCTGTTGGAATTTATCAAGTTTAGGGGAGGATTGTTGGGTTTTAGGTTCCTTGCATAAAGAATTACTCTAAGTACTGGAACCACGAACAGGCTTGATGTAACCACGGACTGAAGAGTGTAACCACGGATGAAGACAACCGCGGCTAGTAGTATTGTGTAACCACGGATAATATATAGTAAGCACTGCTAGTCTTGTATAGTCGGTTAGTTTATTGTATTAGATAAATATGGAAAAGATATTAATCTTGTAGATTACGTATTGTATATTGTATAGGACTCCTTAGCCTATAAAAGGAGGTCCTAGGTTAGGTTAGATATACGTATGTTTTATATCTAAGGTCGATACACTTCAAGGTTGCAAAACCCTAATACTGTAAGAGTATTCGTATTAATAAATAATATTGAGGTGTTGAATGTTTACTGTTCTTCTTCTTAAGATTAAGTATTAAATTCCGCGTAATACTTGATAAGCTTTTGTTACAAGTCAGTTTCTATATTAGATCGTTTGCTCAACTGGGATCAACATCAAGTCAGAGGATAAATATTCATGATGTACGTAATGACTAAGATCCATAAAGTATCATCATTTCGGTGGGATAAGTCCTATACTCAATTCATTGAATATCATCTGAAATTAGTCACGCTACAAATCAATGTACTTTCAAGTATATTCTAACTAATACTCATATTTGTCTTAGTTCAATATCATTCCCATGTTATTGATTGATAATAAGCATGCAATAATAATGTTTACAATTCCCATGTTATTAATGAATAATAAACATAACAAAAATACTTTATTTCATTTCAATAATAATGTTTACAATATCCTTTTATCTAAAATACTTAGTCACAGATGGGCATGAAACTACTAGCTAAACGAAGTCCAAACTTATCAGACAAATAATTAAGTTTTTCACCAGGTAAGGCCTTCGTCAAAGGATCTGCTAGGTTATCATCTGTGTGAACTTTGAGCAACTCAATTTCACCTATCTCGACTTGCTCTCAAACATAGTGATATTGTTTAGGATAGTATCTGGTGCCCTTCATGACTCCAGGTTCATGGGCAAAAGTAATTGCAGCAGAATTGTCACAACATACTTTAATAGGATTTTCAATCGACGGCATGACACCAAGCCCCGAAACAAACTTCCTTATCCAAACAGCTTCCATGGCAGCCTCAGACGCCGCTATGTACTCACTTTCTGTAGCAGACATCGCAAGTGTTTTCTGTTTCTTGCTCTTCCAATCCACAACACCTCTATTGATGACTAATATGTAACCCGTCTAAGACTTCGTATCATCTTTGTCACACTTCCAGGATGCATCGTAGTTACCTGTAACACGCAGTTCTGCTTCTGGATTTCCCCCATACACTATGAACATATCTCTTGTAGCCCTAAGGTACTTGAAAATATGTTTAACAACAGTCCAGTGAATTTCACCCGGATTCTGTTGATACCGATTGGTCAGGTTTTGAGCAAACGCCACATCCGGCCTTGTGCATCACACCGCATTCATGATAGATCCTACAGCCGAAGCATAAGGAACTTTCTTCATATGCGCCACCTCTGCAGGTGTTGAAGCACAGCCTTCACTGCTCAAACCATGATTTACTTACATCGGCAAAAATCCCTTCTTGGAATTTTGCATATTGAATCTCTTCAATATTTTGTCAATGTAAGCACTTTGGCTTAAACCAATTAGCCGCCTTGATCTATCCCTATAGATCTTGATTCCGAGTATGTATGCTGCTTCCCCTAAGTCCTTCATCGAGAAACATTTACCAAGATAGGCTTTCACCTCATTTAGACTTGGTATATGATTTCCCATGATTAATATGTCATCGACATACAGAACAAGGAAAGTAACATGACTCCCACTAGCTTTGTGATATACACATGGCTCATCAAGATTCTGAGTGAATCCAAAACTTTTGATTTCTCCATCAAATCTTTTATTCCATTTCCTTGATGCTTGCTTCAGTCCATAAATGGACCTTTTAAGCTTGCATACACGGTTAGGAAATAGAGGATTCACAAACCCCTCAGGTTGTGCCATATAGATGTCTTCGTCTAGACGACCATTCAGAAAGGCGGTTTTGACATCCATCTGCCAAATCTCATAGTCATAGTGTGCAGCTATAGTTATGAGAATCCTAATAGCTCTTATGTCTGCTACAGGAGAGAATGTCTCCTCATAATCAATGCCATAGGTTTGAGTAAAACCTTTAGCTACCAGACGAGCCTTGTAGGTGTGTGATGGGTTCCACGAGGTTTTAAATTTATAAACATGAATTACCGGTTAACTAGGAACACATTCGGGCAAGTATACCCTAGTCAAGTTGTAGTATAGTATATGGTAAATCAAGGTCGTCCCAAGAGACTTGGTTGCACTACAAGTGTCGTTTGTTTGTTTAAGCAAGTAACAAGTTGATGGTTATGATTGTCACGGATCAAACCAACAAGAAAAGCATTATAAGAACAAGTAACAAGTTGATGGTTATGATTGTCACATATCAAACCAACAAGAAAAGCAATATAAGAACAAGCAAGTATCAAGACATTCATCATTATTCCAATCAAACACAAAATCTCAATAATCATATCAATAACAAACATCTTTAAATAGAAAAGTAACAAGGTTTACCCAAAGTATGAATTACAATAGGCAAAGATGAAGGATTATAGCAACCTTCAAGCCTCTAATCAACTACAATAGTTCTACCAAGCCGGAAAATGATGTCCAAACACCTTCGACAACCCTTGAGCACACTACACGAATTTGGCAGAGGTTTGTGGTCTTTTGGGGAAGATAAGTTGGTGGAAATTCGTCCTTAAGGGTGGAGGCTTGAATTTCACACAAGTTGGGATAGGATAGTTGGTGGAAACTCGTCCTTAAGGGTGGAGGCTTGAATTTCACACCTTTGGTGAAGGTATTGAGAGTGGGTGTGTTCTCTCAAGTTATGGTTTGCTCTCTAGGTGGAAATTCGTCCTTAAGGGTGGAGGCTTGAATTTCACACCTAGAGAGGAGTGGTGGTGGTAGGAGAGGTGTGAGAGAAGATCTCTCAAGTTGTGGTGCATGAAATGAGGTTGCAAAGGCCTCTATTTATACTACTCTCAAGCCCTTGGGGTTATAAATGCATTTCTTGGTCACCAAGGAGCTTGGAAGGGACTAGAAGACATGTAGGAAGGGACTAGAATCATTTGGAACAAGTTTGGAGTCTTAGTGATGCAAAAATTTCTGTCCAGGGCTTCCCAACCGATTCGGTTGGGCTCCAACCGTTTCGGTTGGTCTTCTTGAACATTCTCCAACCGGATCCGGTTGCGGGGCTCGACCGATCGGTTGGAGCAAAATCACAAAAAGTCATAAACGGCAAAGTTGTAGATCTTTCTCTTAGCTTTCCGAGGCCGCGAACTGGGGGTCAGAAGGAGTCCGTATGCAAACGTTATGGCTAAAATAGTGAAGGTGTGTCGGGAACAAAGAGTCTTCCAATATGTCTTCGTTTTAGCTTCTTTTCTTCATTTCTTTCTCGTTTCCCTTCTTGAACTTTATTCTTGAGTCTTTGGACCACTAACTTGATGACTTTACCTTCTCGAATATACTCCACAAGTCTTTCTTTGTCGGGAATTCTTCGTATATGGAGAAATCTTCGTGGTTTACTTCTTTTTCCGCCTTTTCCTCCACTTTCCTGTACTTGGCTACAAATGAACTAGCAAACGCACTTTTGTATGATTAAGCAATAAAAGCATATGATTATAACCAAATAACACACATAAAATCACAGATAACGCTACTAAAAACATGAACAATTTGAGCGTTATCAAATTCCCCCACACTTAAACTTTGCTTGCCCTCAAGCAAATCTAAGAAAAGAAAAATCAAACTACATACCTAAATGACAAATGAAAAGAAAATTTTAAAAATATTTTTGGGTTTTTTGTTTTTTTGTTTTTTTTAAATATATATATATATATATATATATATATATATATATATATATATATATATATATATATATATATATAAGCAAAAATAAGCGAAAAATGAGCGCAAACTCCCCCACACTTAAGGGTTTGCTTGCCCTCAAGCAAATCTAGAAATTAAGAAAAAATAAATCCCACATGGTGCAAGAAATATGATCAGAAAAATGTGATGCAAATCTACCGAGTAGAAGTACAAGTGATAACGCTACAAGCGTCGTTCGGGGTCAAAGGAACTTCCTTTTCTTCGAGCAAGTTTTATAACACCCTAGGCAGTGAACCTAATCGTTGTAGTGTAGTAATTAGGGTAAGCCACGGGTATTGATATCGTTCTCTAGGGGAATAGGAATGCTAGTAGGCAGTTACTACGTTAAGGTTAAGGTGAGGAAGATTATTTTTTATCTTTTTATATTTTATGAAAAATGGAAAGGTACGAATCTCGGGTATTGGATTTGGGGGGTTGGTATTTCTACCGATTACTCTACTATTATCTACTTATCTAAACTAAGGTTGTGGGAGTCTATGTCTAATTAATGTGTGCTCGTATGATAGTTTAAAGATGTGTTTACTTAGTTTGTATTACTCCATTCCTCATTATGTTTGATTCATTTGTGTAGAAATTTGATAGTATGCTCGTGTGTAATTAATCTGTATCTGAGGGTGTTGGAATCAAATCTATTCATCTATTATCATCTCATTAGCCATCTTTATGGTTGGGGGGTTTAGGTTATGGGCTCTAAGCATGGAAAGGTAAAAAGTATTTTATATTTTTCTATTTTTTATTAGAAGGAG
>BPTQ01000001.1:247257513-247532153 GCA_019973895.1 Chrysanthemum seticuspe
CTCTAAACTAGGTTTGGATTCTTGGCTGACGGGTTTCTCAAGAGTAGGCTTTACCAAAGGTGCTGGGCCTTGGTATCTCTTGGATGACTTGGGACCCTTTTTGATAGCATTTACCGAGTGAACCGTTGGGTGAGAGGGGCATGGATGTGCACTCTCCCATGGTGAACTGGAACATGAAGTCGATGCAATCGAATTCACTTTTGGGTTCTTAATGGTATCACTTGGGAGTGCTCCAACTTCCCGCTCATTGAAGGCTTTTAAGAGGGCATCAAGCTTGGTTGTCATCTCGCTCTGTTTTTGCTTAAAATCGGCTTCAAGCTTATTCAATCGAGTTTCTTGGGATGACAAAAATCTAGATGCAATTGCCTCAAGATTAGTGGGGTTCCCGGTATTAGAAGAATTGAACCTATTAGGCGAACTAGATGAGCTTTGGGGTGTGCTTGAGTTTTGGTTCCACTTAAGATTAGGGTGATTTCTCCATGAGGGGTTGTATGAGTTTCCTAAGTTGTTTTGTTCGGGTTTGAAAGTGTACCACTTCTCTCCCGCTCCGTCGGTACGTATGGAGGCGTAGTCCGCAAAAGCTTGTTCGGAGAGCCTTGTGCAATCACGAGTGTCATGGGGACCACTGCATAACTCACAAGGTAGAGTGATTTGATTCACTTGTCATGAGGACTTAGGATTTTTGTAAGAACTCATGAGGAATTTAACTTGATCTTCAAGTTCGATCATCCTACGGTCGGGAGGAGGCAAGGAGATTGCCTTGACGGTTTTGGGCAGCTCACGGGGGTCATCCCAACTTTCGTTGTCATAGAGGGCGAGGTCCTCTATTATTTCCCATGATTCTTCTGCGGTGAAATCACTAAGTTTTCCACCGGCCGCTTGGTCAATGGATCGCTTAGTGGGGAAGTTGACATGATCATAAAAGATTTGGACTTGGAGCCAAAGATCAATGCCGTGATGAGGGACTTTATGAAGTAAGTCCTTGAATCGGGTCCATGCTTCGTAGAGAGATTCACCTTGACGTTGTTGGAACATCAAGATGTCATTCCTAAGCTTAGTGGTTCTCCCCGGTGGGAAAAATTGAGCAAGGAAGCGAGAAGTAAGATCATCCCAACTTGAGATGGAGCCGGCGGGAAGTCGCTCAAGCCAATTACTAGCTTGGTCCCTTAGAGAGAATTGGAAGAGACGCAGGCGCGTGGTCTCCCGAGTAGTAGCATCAAGGTCGATGGAATCGACGATTTTGAGGAAATCCCTCAGATGCTGATTTGGATCTTCGGAACGAAGTCCATGGAATGCACATCCGTTTTGCACCAACCGGATGGTGTCGGATCGCAGGGCCGTAGTTTGGGCTTGGTCGGGAAGCTCAATGGTGTTCCTATAGCCTAGGTGGCTTGGTCTCGAGTATTCACCAAGAGTACGGGCTCTTGGCGGGTCATTTGGTGGTGGGTTGATGAATGGTAGTGGGTTATCACCTTCCATGATGAAAAGTGATGGAATTACGAATAAAGGTTACGAAGAAGGGGGATAGACTAAGAGAAATCTAAAAATGAGAAAAAAAAAGTTTACTTGATAGGAATCAAGTAAAGAAACCTAAACGAGGTGGACTACTAACTAGCTATTCTATTCCCCGGCAGCGGCGCCAAAAACTTGATAACGCTACACGCGTCGTTCGGGGTCAAAGGAACTTCCTTTTCTTCGAGCAAGTTTTATAACACCCTAGGCAGTGAACCTAATCGTTGTATTGTAGTAATTAGGGTAAGCCACGGGTATTGATATCGTTCTCTAGGGGAATAGGAATGCTAGTAGGGAGTTACTACGTTAAGGTTAAGGTTGAGGAAGATTATTTTTTATCTTTTTATATTTTATGAAAAATGGAAAGGTACGAATCTCGGGTATTGGATTTGGGGGGTTGGTATTTCTACCGATTACTCTACTATTATCTACTTATCTAAACTAAGGTTGTGGGAGTCTATGTCTAATTAATGTGTGCTCGTATGATAGTTTAAAGATGTGTTTACTTAGTTTGTATTACTCCTTAATTATCTCCTATTGATGGTTGAGTGTCACGTCTTATTCCTAGTTGCGTTGTGTGTCTAAAGTTGTAGGGTATGCGTTTCTCCCTAACTCTTCGAACTTACCAAAGGGTCTTGTCTACAAACCCACTAGAGATTATAGACTCCTACTCTAAGGCGCTCTTCGGATGGTTTAGCCTACAATTACTCAGGTAATTATACTCTAAGGTCACAAAGATGAATCAAGCATTAACTACACAACGAATGACCTATCGCACTACTAGATCATTAATCAACTAATATAAGAAACAACCAATCAATATTCAATAATTAAGTTTCATACTTCCTAGACAAACACACAAATAAATTAGCCGGACATGGAGAACATGCAAGCATACACACAAATAATCAAAGACATAATTGAATTAATGAAGTAAAGACTTATCTTGGTGTAAGATAGGGTTTAAAACCCTAAAATACTGTACAAGACACCTTAGGTTCGGTTTTAGGTTTTTACTCCAAAGACTCTCCACACAAAGACTGAAAAATTCGGATTCTATATATAAGATTACAATTGCGACGGCGTCACCTTATGTTTAGTGACGCCGTCGTGTCGCCGCCATTAGGGTTTCGTCTTGGCCACGTTAACCTTGCGACGGCGTCACCTTATGTCCGTGACGCCGTCCTCTTTAGCTTCTGACGTCGTCTGGATTGCATCTAGGCCGTCTGAGTAGCGACGGCCTACTCTTTCACCACTAGACGCCGTCTCTTGAAAATACGAGTTTTGGGTTCTGTCCCGTCACAATAATTTTGGGACGGCGTCGCCAATAGCACCTGACGCCGTCGCCTTCTACATTCAGCAACTGTGAGTGTCTCGATTTCGACTTTGGCCATTTTCTTCATATATTCGCGCCTTTTCGTCCAAATAAGTGCCATTCCAGCATTTTGCCTTCACGAGACCTAAAAAGTGAAAAGGAACGATATTAAGCAATAACGGATACAAAAGTGATCAAATAAGGACTTAAACGACCCCTCAAAATGGTACTTTTTAAAACCTTATCAACAAGATATGATTCATCGTTTTAAGCTTTAAGAGGTGAAAAATCGAGATGTTTGACAATACCTAATGGATTCTCTTGCTTGATAACATGGCTAAGCACCTCACGAAAAAGGAATGGATGTATAATTTACTCAACACTCAATGTATTTAGCGATGGATAGTATTAAGGAATAGTACACTCATATTTGCTCAGTCATGATCTAAATATTACCATAGGCTTGTACAAGAAACAAAACTCCACCGACGTGGCGTAAGCACCAAGTGTAAACATCTAAAGAGGGCTTTTATTCGGGTTATAACGATAGGCTTAAGGTGAATAAAGGGCATGGATAAGGCATGGGATATTTATGAAATTGGTGTTAAAAGAAAAATAAAGTCAAGTCTAATACCCATGTTGCTAGTCACGAACAAACCACAACCCCGAAAATGATTATAGTCACAAGCTTCGCTTCACATATCGATCACCAAATATATATATCACGTCTTAGCACATTGGCTAATCGATATCTCAAACATACTTCATCCTTGTCATCACATATATATATATATATATATATATATATATATATATATATATATATATTTTTGATGACTTATTCTTTTTTTCTTTTTTTTCACTTATTTTTTTTTTCTTTTCATACGTCACATCTCCCCCACACTTCGTATAAGTACACACCACAAAAATACAAATAAGAAGGTGCACTATTCGTCTTTGTCGGAATGGCACACACGAATGGCAAAGTGCGGCTAACTCATAATCATAAAAAAACAATCCAACAACCAAGCAACTAGCAACCAACCATTTAGACATTGACAAGGGGTAGGCTAAGGTTTAAAGTGTAAAATATTTTTGTATTTTTCTGGATTTAACAAAAATGAAAAGGATGGCTCAGAGGGTGTACTAAGGGTATCTAGCGCTAACAAATGGGTCCATGTGGGTGGTTAACTAACCGATGTGGTTAGCTAATATATCATTAGATGTAAGTGGAAGGCCATTTGGTTTATTCCTAAGGTGCCTCTTTATCACACGAACACACTTATATCACACGAATGTGATCTTACTGCTGTCTGGTAATGATTTACAAGTACAAGTTCTAGAATAAATAAAATCACCGGCACAATCATAGCAAAAAGATTCAAGCATAAAAGATATATGCTATTAAGAAATAGGCTAAAATCCTCACAATTTTAGTGGAAGGGCTATAACATGTGCTAGCAAATGTCATCGATCTCAGAATGGATTGCAATATTAATCGGGACACATCTCAAGTTTTTTCAAAAAATTACCGATTTCACCAGTGGGTTGATCCAGTTATTCTAATATATTATCCTATAAGCATGAAAACAACTAGTTCACAAGGGCAAACAAGTTCACAAAATTATAAAAATTGGCCCAAAAATTTGGAATTTAAAAACTGGTTTCGCTTTTCACAATAACTATTTCCCCCCACACTTAAGTTAAGCACACAAAAGAAAAATAACTTAACGACTAAAAAAAATAAAACTGTTATTATTATTATACTATGAGAAATTTGAAAAATAATCTAGTTGCGATTTTTTTTTTCTTTTTTATTCTTTTTTTAATTTTTAATTTTTTAATTTTTTTTAAACCAAACATGACTTATTCTTGTCCCACGAGTTCTCGGTAGCTCCATTGAAACGCACAAAGAAGCGGAGAAGCAGGTCAGCGCGAAGCATATTAAAAACCCAACTTCTTTAGGGAATCAGGGAGACCCGCCTTGTACCTCTCACACATTTGTTTACAATGGGCGAGCCTTACTTTCGAGGGACTTAAACAAATCAATTTAAAAATAATTTACCAAACAAACAAACAAAGGAAAAATAACAAAGAAACAAAATAAAGCAATTGCGAAAACTTCAAAGCATGTAAAGATAGGGAAAATTAAAATAATAAGTCTAAGTGAAACGAAACCTCCCGGGCCAAAAAAATCGTGATCGAACTCCAAATGATAAGATGCTAAGCAAACGCTAGCATAAGCGTGTGAGATCAATCGATTTCTCATCCAAAAATGTCCAATCTAAGAGTATAAGGTTCACGATCCAACCAATCCTTCCTCCAAGAGCTTATTAAATCTGCAAAAACTAAATAAACTACAAAAACGCGTAAAATTCTAAAACTCACTTTCGTAGGTATCACGGTTGCATTTAGCGTATGCAACAAGCCTTTAAACCCCTCGGTGGCCCTAGTGGACGAGTTATAGTCTCTTGAGGGTTTCCAGTGAACATACCCACAAAGTTCAAAACATTTTTATTTTAAAGTACTTATTTATTTACAATGTACCAAATTAACAAAACTTAAAATGGAAAAACCAAATAAAAGAAATGATACTCTTGCAAAAACAAAAGGACATTTAAACTTATTTTATCTAAACACAAACACACAAAACAAAAAATAAAAACGGTTTTTTTTTTTTTTTTTTTTTTTTTTTTTTTTTTTTTTTTTTTTTTTTTTTTTTTTAACACACAGAGAACAAAGCATTCAAAATACAAAATATACAATATACTAGAGAACGTACAGAGATACAATAAACAAAAACAATAAAAACAGATACAATCAAAGTATAATTAAAATTTATTCTGATAGAACAAATCTAATAGAACAAACTAAACAAAATGCACCGATTAACACACACGAACGCAGATACACTAACAGTAAAAAGACACTAGTACTAAAATAAACAAATACGCAAATCACAAAATTCACAGCACAATATAAAAACCAGTAGAAGATCATATACCCAAATTCACAAAATAAATGAACACAAATCTAAACACAGGCATTGCAAGATACAAGAACAAAATAAATTAGTTATTTTCAAAACTTTATTTTGAACACAATTTTTTTTATTTATTTATTTATTTATTTTTTAGATTTTTAGAGGAGGTTGGCTAGCCAGTGTGGGATATTGGCCAAGCCAACCTTCCTAACCAGTGTCAACCAAGTAGGGTTAGCTAGCCAGTGAGGGACATTGGCCTAGCCAACCTGGTTAGCATTTTTTTTTTTTTTTTTTTTTTTTTTTTTTTTTTTTTTTTTTTTTTTTTTTTTTTATTTTTTTTTTTTGGGACAGAACACTCTAACCGGATCGGTTACGGGTGGTGACCGATCGGTTAGAGTGGATTTTTCTTGAAAAATATTTACCAAGAGCTCCAACCGATTCGGTTGGGATTCCAACCGATTCGGTTAGAGTTGTTTGGGTGGTTTTGGTGGTTTTTTCGCAAGAACTTTTGAACACACTTAGAAAGCAAACTTTGAAATGAGCATTTTTAGAACACATGAGACGAAATCCCAACATCAAAAACTTGATTTTGATGCCAAGACCATTTGAGCAATTTTAAAACATTAGAGATTTTAAGAAAAAGACAAGCATTCAAGCAAACATCATGAGCAAACATCAAGAGCAATCAAACAAGAGCAAAGCAACAATTATTCAAACGCAAACATCAAGAGTAAGCAATCGAATCAAGCAAACATTTCAAGCAAACAATTCAACAAACAAACACAAGAATACAAACGCAAGTCCCCGGCAGCGGCGCCAAAAACTTGATGGGTTCCACGAGGTTTTAAATTTATAAACATGAATTACCGGTTAACTAGGAACACATTCGGGCAAGTACACCCTAGTCAAGTTGTAGTATAGTATATGGTAAATCAAGGTCGTCCCAAGAGACTTGGTTGCACTACAAGTGTTGTTTGTTTGTTTAAGCAAGTAACAAGTTGATGGTTATGATTGTCACGGATCAAACCAACAAGAAAAGCATTATAAGAACAAGTAACAAGTTGATGGTTATGATTGTCACATATCAAACCAACAAGAAAATCAATATAAGAACAAGCAAGTATCAAGACATTCATCATTATTCCAATCAAACACAAAATCTCAATAATCATATCAATAACAAACATCTTTAAATAGAAAAGTAACAAGGTTTACCCAGAGTATGAATTACAATAGGCAAAGATGAAGGATTATAGCAACCTTCAAGCCTCCAATGAACTACAATAGTTCTACCAAGCCGGAAAATGATGTCCAAACGCCTTTGACAACCCTTGAGCACACTACACGAATTTGGCAGAGGTTTGTGGTCTTTTGGGGAAGATAAGTTGGTGGAAATTCGTCCTTAAGGGTGGAGGCTTGAATTCCACACAAGTTGGGATAGGATAGTTGGTGGAAACTCGTCCTTAAGGGTGGAGGCTTGAATTTCACACCTTTGGTGAAGGTATTGAGAGTGGGTGTGTTCTCTTAAGTTATGGTTTGCTCTCTAGGTGGAAATTCGTCCTTAAGGGTGGAGGCTTGAATTTCACACCTAGAGAGGAGTGGTGGTGGTAGGAGATGTGTGAGAGAAGATCTCTCAAGTTGTGGTGCATGAAATGAGGTTGCAAAGGCCTCTATTTATACTACTCTCAAGCCCTTGGGGTTATAAATGCATTTCTTGGTCACTAAGGAGCTTGGAAGGGACTAGAAGACATGTAGGAAGGGACTAGAATCGTTTGGAACAAGTTTGGAGTCTTAGTGATGCAGAAATGGCTGTCCAGGGCTTCCCAACCGTTTCGGTTGGTCTTCTTGACCATTCTCCAACTGGATCCGGTTGCGGGGCTCGATCGATCGGTTGGATCAAAATCACAAAAAGTCATAAACGGCAAAGTTGTAGATCTTTCTCTTAGCTTTCCGTGGCCGTAAACCAGGGGTCAAACGGAGTCCGTATGCAAAAGTTATGGCCAAAATGGTGAAGGTGTGTCGGGAACAACGAGTCTTCCAATATGTCTTCGTTTTAGCTTCTTTTCTTCATTTCTTTCTCGTTTCCCTTCTTGAACTTTATTCTTGAGTCTTTGGACCACTAACTTGATGACTTTACCTTCTCGAATATACTCCACAAGTCTTTTTTTGTCGGGAATTCTTCGTATATGGAGAAATCTTCGTATTTTTCTTCTTTTTCCGTCTTTTCCTCCACTTTCCTGTACTTGGCTACAAATGAACTAGCAAATGCACTTTTGTACGATTAAGCAATAAAAGCATATGATTATAACCAAATAACACACATAAAATCACAGATAACGCTACTAAAAACATGAACAATTTGAGCGTTATCAGTGTGTCCATTGCCATCCATGTCAGTTTTATTTTTGAAGATCCACTTACTTCCAACGACTTTAACATTGGGAGGAAGGTCAAATTCAATCCAGACATTAATATCTTTCATGGATTGCATTTCCCCATTCATAATAATCTGCCATTTATCCTTTTCAGGATCAGCCATGGCAGCCTTATAGTTGGCGGGTTCATTAAGATCCCCAACCGTATTTTCCTCCACCTCTACGTTAAGACATAGATGGTCAGGTGCACGTACAGTCCTTTCAGACCTACGAATGGGAACAACTTCAGGAGGAGCGCCTAAGCTTTCAGGCTCTTCTTGAAGTTGGCTAGTATAATCAGAAGGTGTTGTATCTTCTTGATCATATTCCAGATCATATACTCTCCCACTGAGTTCTTGAGATATGAGATTCCTTTCAAGGAAGTCTCCATACCTAGCCACTATGACTTTGTTCTCAGCTGGGTAGTAGAAGTAGTAACCCATAGTTTCCTTAGGGTATCCTACAAAGATATACTTAACAGATCTGGGTTGGAGCTTATTTGGTGAGTCACGTTTAACAAACGCCTCACATCCCCAAACCTTTAAGTAAGAAAAGTTAGGAGCTTTTCCTGTCCATATTTCATATGGAGTCTTAACAACCTTCTTCGTTGGAACCATATTCAAAATGCGAATAGCAGTTTCAAGGGCATAATCCCAAAAAGTAAAAGGAAGAGTCATAAGTTCAAACATTGATCGTACCATGTCAAGTAAAGTACGATTTCTCCTTTCAGATACACCATTTTGTTGTGGAGTATAAGGAGATGTGAGATGCTGGATAATTCCACACTCAGCTAGGTAATCTTTGAACTCTTGGCTTATATATTCACCACCTCTATCGGATCGAAGAGCTTTAATCTTCTTACCGTGTTTTAATTCTACTTCACTTTTGAAAACCTTAACTGTTTCAAAGACTTCATGTTTTTGTTTAAGTAAATAAACATAACCATAACGACTGAAATCATCCGTAAAGGTTAAGAAGTAGGTAGCACCACGTTTTGACACATGCCTAAGTGGACCACACACATGAGTGTGTATCAATCCAAGTATATCAGAAGCCCTTTCCACTTGCTGTGAAAAAGGTTTCTTTGTCATCTTCCCGGCTATGCAAGACTCTCATTTGTCAAATGATTCATCATCGACACTTTGTAAAAGCCCTTCGTGTTGCAGCTTTTCCATGCGTTTCTTGCCTATATGGGCAAGGCGACAATGCCAAAGATAAGAAGAGTCACAGTTCGACTTGCTCTTCTTATTGCTAATGCTATACAACGAATTATTTCCATTGGATACACAACCACCATATCAATTTCAAACACACCAAGTATAGGAATTGCATTAAAATAAAAAACATTATTAAAAGAAACTGAAATTCCATAACTGGTAAAAGTGTGCATTAAACCAATATCTTTTAACAAAGAAACTGAAATAACACCCCTAGCAATGGAGGGTGCATAATGACAATTATTTAGTTCAAGAATTAAGCCCGAAGGCAACACTAAATCAAAAGTCCCTATGGCTTCGACTACTGCACGCTTTCCATTGCCAACGTACAAGTATCTTTCTCCACAGGTCAGCTTCCTTGCTCCTCTAAGTCCCTACGATGTATTACAGATGTGAGTACCACATCCTGTATCATAAATCCAGGAATTTTTCTTATGAGGAAAAGAAAATAATTCAAACATAAAAATACTTGATGAGCTAGGCACCATCTTATTTTTATTTTGAAGGCACTCATTCAGAAACACTGGACAGTTCCGCTTCCAATGACCTGGTGAGTTACAGTGGTGGCAAGCTGAATCCTTCTTAGGATTCTCCTTTTTCTTTGCAGTGTTCTTCTTAGGAGCTGGTGGGATGACAACTTGTTTCCCCTTTCCTTTTCCTTTCCCTTTCTTATCTGCTTGCGGCTTTGGCTTATTCACCCTACCACCTTGTATTGCTAGTACAACAGGTGTAGGAGCCTTCTTTGGTAATCTCTTCTCGAAGTCTACAAGCATTGCATGTAACTGATTCAATGTCTTCCCCGTGCAATGCATGTTATATTGTCGCACAAAATCACCAAATCGTTCATGATTAAGGGAGTGATTGATTAGGCCGACACACACATCTTGGGAGTAACCACAGCCGAGCTTCTCCAATTGGTCCATGTGATGTTTCATCTTAAGGACGTGGTCGGAGACAGATTTACCAACCTCCTGCTTGCAGCTACGAACCTTTTCATTTAGTTCATACAGTTCAGCTGCTGGTAGCTTCTCAAACATACGTTTGAGTTCATCTAACATGCCCATAGGCGGATAGTGCTCAAATTGTTTTTGCAATTGAGCAGACATCCCCGAAAGCATAAGACACGCCACATCATTGTGCTTATCATACTCGACACGAAACTCCTCTTGTTCAAGAGCAGTAGCCGTATCAGTAGGAGTTGCAAGCAGAGGTGTAGTCAAAATATCAAGTCTTTTGGCAACACGAAGGATGATCCTAAGTGCACGATGCCAATCATTGAAATTTGGGTCAGTCAGTTTGTCTTTTCCAATCATATCTTTGAAAGCAGCACTCATTAAGCTCATAGTGTTTTCAGGTTGATGAGCCATCTATAGAAAAAGTTCAAAAAATCATAATTAGTATTTTGATAATTTTTCCTTTTCAATAAAATTAAATACCCAAGGTTCATATTCATATAACCAATTAATTATTACTGAAAACTAGGATCCAAATTGTCATAATCTCATCACGTCAGTTGATCTGCTAGTAATGAGTTTATACAAATGGTAGAGCTTTTGCTCAATTGCCAATTTCAATTGCAATTCTTAGATTTCTGGGATTTACATATAGCCAATTTCAATTGCCATGTAAACATGTTTTATCCCATCTTATGCCTTGAGTTGTCAGTTCTCACCGCCTAACTCAATTAAGTTGTCCAACTTAAGAAACTGCAAAATCATCCATGCCCGTTCTCACGTCACGTGGATATTTTACCCTTTGATTACGATCTAAATCACGTTCTCACGCAAATAAAAGGTAATCTTAGGTGTTTCCGTTTCGTTGGATGGCATACAACTTAAATTAAAAGGTAATAATTTTGATGTCAAATCAGATATGTACATAGATGTCATGCATTCATCTTGTAGCATAAGTTTTATTAAAACATTTATATTCTTGTTTTAATGTTTAAGTTTTTCATCATCAAACTTTAATCGAGGTATTGGATAACCAATTAAAGAATTACCTTTAATTACCACTATATCCTACTGTTGCATGAGTCATAAGACCCAAGTTATTCGGATAATTACCACAAAAGTGGCGCGTAGAATTTAGGTCAATTCACCCTTAAGATTTTATGCACATTCATAGGAATACTTGGTAGCTCCATTAAGACGAACAAAGTTTGTCAATAATGGGTAAGCCGTTCTAGCTATTTTGTGCATAAAAATCAATCAATTAAACGATTACGATTACTATGCTTAAAAATTACATGTTTCACCATTGTTTAGGTCAGTTTTTTTTTCTTATAAAAATACATTTGTTACAAATAACAAGCAAGCAAGTATTTAAAAAATAAACATATAAACAATGAATACATAACAAACAAGTCATGCATATCAAATAGCCACATGCAAACCTTTTGTTAAATCCTATTACTCCCTCCGTCCCAAATTATAAGTCCATTTTGACTTTTTCAAAGTTATTTTATTTCAACTTTGACTTTAATTATTTCTTTTAGCGTTATATAATACTTGATGTAAAATATATAAATAGATTTGTGATTTAAATGCATTTTTATTGGTATACTTTTCATCAAGTATTATATAACATGAAAGGAAATAATTAAGTTCAAAGTCGGAAGAAAAAGATTTAGAAAAATCAAAAATGGAATTATAATTTGGGACGGAGGGAGTAATAATCAATTCTAGATCTGTCAATATGTATATGTCTAATTAAGACTTTCACCCGTTCTCAGCAATGTAAAAGGTGAGCCACATGCATAGACTCATTGATTGCGTAAGTCAAAATTAAAACACATACCACATAGCACATAATTGATTTAATAATAATGATTGAGGTCTTCCCCAATTTTAGATCTCTCAAAAATTTAGTGTATATCACTTAACCAAGTAAAACATACAATAAAAGCAGATTCATGCTAAAACATGCATGTTTTTATCATGGATATAAATCACACTTAACAATTAATGCAATTAACCAAGAGTTATGCAATTTAATACACATAAAATTGCATGCAACCTAGGGTTTCTAATCCAATTAAAACAGAAGTTTACAAAACCCTAATAGGGCACAAAAATTACGCCCCCCCTAAAAAATTAGGGTTTAGTTTTTGCAAACCCTAGATCTACACATACAATTAATAACACAATCAGTTTATTAGTTTTATGTGTTTCAGTAATTAATTACTTGTTATACAAAGCTCGTGATGCCACTGTTGAGTTTAAGATATATGATAACCAGTAAAACCATATAGACACCACAGAGTACACAGCGGAAGACTTAGAATCATAACAATAATTAATTAACTGAAGTAATGCGTAACGTACCTCTTGCAATTGGCTAGATCTCTTCAATGAATGTGACAAAGTGGTTTAACGAGTTATCCCTTACCGTTTTATAACTCAAACCAATTGATGTAACAATAGTGTGTTACACCACGTTCTTGTATACACGAATTAACAAACAAATTAAAGAGATTGCTAGATCTACAAAACCTTGTTTTGGAAAAACAAAACCAAACACCCTATGAAAAGGCTTGCTGATTTTTGCAAGAGAAAAACAAAGAAAACTTTAGGTTAATGTGTGTGCACAAAAGCTATGAAAAACATTAACCCTAGCCTTTGTTTATATAGCGTACAAAATCTTTAGGAACAAGTTAGGGTTTGGGTTGTGTAAACCCACCCTATGGCCGGCCATACTAAGCCCCCAAAGGGATACCCATATCTTTTCCATTTTCAGATTTTTCACTACAAGTCCTTCTCTTTACATTTAACGGTCGTTAGTTATTTTCCACTAAATACTTAACGATCGTTAGTCGAGTTTTGTTTAATAATTAATCGTAATCAATTAACATTAATTATTTAACTTTAATTCTCATTCGTAATGTGTGCAATCCTGTAGTCACGAGTTCGAATCCGGACATGCACGATTTTATAAATATATACATTTCCAACATATACCACAGCCAAAAGTGTTTATAAAGAGTTGAACTTTGCATCTCAGGATAAAATAAAATAAAAAAAGAAAAAAAGAAAACAAAACGATATAAAAAGTTTGTTTTGTGTTGATTCGGTTGATGCCAAATATACACGTGTTGACTGCATCAAATCATGAAGCTTGTATGATTGTAGACTCGCAATAAATATATGACTTCGTATTAAGCTTAAATATACACGTGTTGACTGCATCAAATCATGAAGCTTGAATGATTGTAGACTCGCAACAAATATATGACTTCGTATTAAGCTTAAAGGATAGGAATCACTCCGTTCAATATTTGTTCTTTTGTTTTAGGTTACTTGCCGTTGTAGCCAGTGTTCATGCTGTTGCAAGTGTTCGTTGGCTGCTATTTGAGTTGGTTGTTATTTGGGCTATTAGTTCTTTGTTGTTCGGGGTTTCATAATTGTTGTTGCTATAGTTTATGCAACACTAGGTAGTTACCGAACGCCGCAAAACATCTTCCTTTTCGGACCGGCGGTAGACTTTCTCTCTTTTCGTTAATATATAAATGGGTTAATAACCTATTAAAGCATCATACTTGTCACAAAAAGCAGTTTGACGTAGCGAACAAAAAAAATAGCCCTTTTGGCTACTAAACTTAAATTCTTGTCTTCCTTTGAGTATTATGACCATTTTACCCTTCCAAATTACAGAAATGGTCCCTGTGGTTTTGCGAAAATTGCATCCATCGTCCCTAGGCTAAATTACAAAAATAGTCCCTGTCATTTGAAAAAATTGCGTCGATAGTCCAAGTAATTAAATCATGTTATCTTAAAATAGTGTCAGCTCGTTTGTGTCAGCTCGTTTTCAAGCTTTGTGGTGATACCAGTTAAACTAGTCAACTGAAAAACCGAAATTAAATATAGGATTCATAAGTCTGAAAAGGTATAAGCATGAACTAAAACTGCAGTTTCCATATGATCTAACCTTCTGAATAAGAAGTCTCACTGAATTTTAAAAAATCATGGATTCAGGGGCGCTGACGTTTATAGTTTGTTGTTTGGCAGCATATATATTTACGAGGCCCAGCTTCAACACCACCATACATATGTAAGAATACATAAACCAATTCTAAGAATACATAAACCAATTCAACACCACCATACATTGGAATAATTGAATCCAAATGAAAGGGAAAATAAAATCAAATTACTTTCCCCATAACCAAAGAAAATCAAATTACTGTAAAATCAAAAGCTCGAGTGGGGTTAGAACCGAACCAAAGAAAATCAAATTACTTGTGGTGTTCTTGAGATCAATACAAATTGAAACCTAAATCGTACTCTATTCAATACCAATTAAGAAAACCCTAACCATTCGAAACCCTAATTTTTTATTTGTGCTCATGTGTGAAAGTGATAAAACCTGTAAACTGAGTTCCTATTTGTACGAGTAATCTTGGAAGGAAGACTATAGGCTTTCTGGTCTTGTGTTGGGCGCGTGTGGTGGTGTAGGTGATGAAACAAAACTGGTTTCCGTGTTGGGCGCGTGTGGTGGTGGATCGGGTAGAGGAAGTGGAGAGGATTGTTTTGGTGTAGGTGGTGAGGGGTGGTGGCCGGTGGTGAAGCGACGGCGGGAGGTTTTCCGTCCGGTGGCTAAGGTGAGGGAGAAAGAGAGTTAATAATCAAATGAAGAATGAGTTAAAAAAGATGAATGGGTTATTTATATACTTGGACAAAGAATACAATTTTTATAAATTCAAGGGTAAAATAGTCATTACAATTTTGTATTTTGGAATTATTACTCAAAGGAAGACAAGAATTTAAGTTTAGTAGCCAAAAGGGCTATTTTTTTTGTTCGCTACGTTAAACTGCTTTTTGTGACAAGTATGATGCTTTAATAGGTTATTAACCTTATATAAATGGCAAAATTGATGCTCTTAACTATTTTTTTTTTTTTTTTTTTTTTTTTTTTTAAATGGAACAAATCGTTGACCCATTTTTCCCCACCACTTGCCCTGCATGATCCGGATCCAGACAAAAATATCTTGTTTATTCCATTATCATTGATGAATCAACCCTCCAACAAGAGGCACTTGAAGCAGCAGCAGAATGAAAAAATAAAATAAAAAAAATGAAGTCATGGATACGCGTAGTTGGATTAACAATGATAGTGACTAACAATTACTGTAATATTTATACAACCACACGCTACTTTTACCAACACACATATAATTTCTTAGTTTAAGTATGTACATCTCATATTTTTACGCAAGTTGTGACTCTTAGCGATGACAATTTAAGCTTTGATAACAACATATATTAGGGCACCAGGTTATTTGTGATTAAACAAACTTCCGTGTGCCTTAAGCTTATGATTTAAAAAGCATAAAGCCTAAGAAATATTGTTAACAACAATACACCAACATTCATATGCAAGTTTCTCTCTTATGTTAAAAATTCAATATATATTTGTGTAATATTCAATATGCGCTTGAAGGTCACGATTCTATACATTGATGATCAAATAGTTGTATGAGGTGATGAAGACAGAACTATGCTTATTTTTTGTAACATTGAACAAAGCATGTGATTGTGCCAGCTCCTCAAAAAATTCTTGAGCCTATTTTGGAGAGAGAATTAAAGTTTTCAAACTGGAAATTTTTGAAAGACTCCAGTAACGTTGATAGGATCAATATTTTAACACTTAGTGGGTGAAGAAAATTCAAAAAATCAAAATACAAGTATAAGGTTGTGTGTGCAATAAGGATGAACGCAATGGTAGGGTCGTTGATCGGTCGACTGATTGGTCGAGATCGGTCGCCCCAATGTAGGTAGTCGGTTTTGATCGGTTGGGAAGGAAAAACACAAACGACTTAGTCGAGATCATGACCGAGTTTCAAACGCACAAACTCATAAAAAAAACGAACAAAACACCTTTTATTTCTCAGTATTCTCTCTTCTTTTTTATTAATTCGGTTTTTTTTTTTAAAGAAAAAAAAATTGTGTGTTTGAGTCTTTGAGATGTGCAGGATGAAGAAGAAGACTATTAATAAGTCGATATTATTTATTTATTCATTTATTTCTTTGGTTTTTTTTTTTTTTTTTAAATAATTGAGTCACAGTTTAAACCGTTAAATTTGATTTCATTGTCATTTTTACCTTATAATTTTAACTTTCTTACATTTTAGCATAGAAAATGTATATATAGAAGTTATTTTATACGTAATACTTTGATTTATTTAAATTATATAATACCTTTGTTGTTTTATTTAAAAATTAAGAAATAAAAAAAAATAAAAAAAATAACTTGGTCGCCACTATGGCAACTTGGTTGTCGTCAGGTCGCCGGAGAGAAAAAGCTGATATGGCAGGCAAAACCCAGGTCGCCACTCTGTTCAGCTTAAGGAAGCTTATAGACTATTTATTATCGTTAATTTGGCGTTAATTGTGCTTTCACTCTTTAAAAGTAACTTCATCACTCAAATATATACCACACATAAAAAAAATAACAACTCACACAACTTAAACTGGGCCCACAAACCTTTCACCACGACCCAGTCTTACAAATGATCGAATCCTGTAATTTTGTCCTTCGGTTGAATCCTGTGTTTTTTTCTACTTCAGACTCCGCTTACTAAACTAAAACGCACTTTATTAAGTTTAGAGCCAATGAGATTCAAAAAAATAAAATTTCCACATGACACATGTCAATTTACACTAGTTGTTCACAAATAAGAAAACAAGTTGTACCTAAAAGTCCTTCGCAGATCCTAGTAATCCTTCCAGAACGTTCATAGTGGTAATCACGTAGTGATCCACGATGATTGAACGGAAACCCCGCCAGTGTCAACACCAACATCACTGATAGTGAGTCTCCTAGTTAATCATTAATGGATTTAGCATGGTGGTTACATAGCTTCAAATGGTCTACAATCATGGAGTGATGCTTTATGTATACTCTAGCGGCTCAATTGGATTGTCGTTAGCTTTCTTGAGGGCATCCAGTTCAGGTAACGGCAGGTGGGGAAATTAATAAAAGGGATTACCTAACACTTCGAGCTGGAAACCCTACTAAGAAAATCCTTTTTAGGAATCGAGTCCTGATGACGTATATCTATACCTGGATTTATCCAATGTATTAATATCAGTCCTTAACCGGATTAGGAGGTTAATTATACTCGTCTAAGATGATTGGAATCAAGAAATTTATCAGTTAAACAATAACAGTGGAATAATTCTTTACGAAAAGGTCCGCGATGATAAATTCGTCTAACATCATTATTATCTACACTATATTGTGCATGTATCGATGATGAAAGCTGCCCTGGATGTACTATTACCATATACATCAACATCTTCAACTCCACATACTCGTACTAATATGTTACATCCTTAACAAGATCAAATCAAGAAAGTTCAAGACAAAGAGTTACATCAAATTCAATTCTCAAGAATTCAATAAACATGTTCAAGAAAGATGTGAGGAAGACACTAGTATGAAGATTAAAGATCTTACCAAGTGGTATGAGTATGTTGGAGAGAACGCAATAACTACACTTGAAGATGTTGATCGAAGGCAAGAGAAGGATAGAGATTTTACTCGAAGGTCATAAAGTAATAAAGAAATGAGGAGTTAAATAAATCCTATTACAACACAAGGTTCAAGATGGATTATTTTTACTTGTTTGAGCTCAAATGGTGAAATAGTTGAGTTTTGTTTATGTGTTTTGACTCAAAATGGATGAAATGAATCGAATAAATAAAATAGTTGCTTATTTGTACACGTTTAGGGTAAAATAGGTCAATTGGGTGAAATAGTTGCTTTTTTGACACATGTTGTGGCTCATTTATCTTGATATGAGTCAAATGGTTAAATCAGTTTCTTTAATGGGTGAAATGATTCAAATATTTGAAATAGCTACTTATTTATACATGATTGGCCTAAAATTAGTTAAGTGAGTTACTTTGCATTATTGTGAAACTGATTTCCTTGTTTTGTGACTTTACAACAACAAATGATAGAACTGTCGGAGAGCCAATCCTAGAGTTCTAATAGGATGAGTGGAGAGGATATTTTGGGACAAGAATTCGGTCAAAGTTAAGGGCATAACCCGGGATAGGGTAGGAGGTTACCGGGGCGTGCGTCAAGTTCTTCAAGTGTACAATACCAACCAGTGTTTACCCAACGTTAGCTGCAAGTCCAGAACATTCAACAAGACCAAAATATTCATCTTGACTCAAGTCCACAGATAAGGATTTAAAACGTACACTTTTAAGGGGTCATTTAAGCCCTTACTCGCCCAATTTTATATCCGTTAATGCTTAATTTCATTCCTTTTCACTTATTAGGTCTCTTGGAGGCAAAATGCTAGAATGATGCTTATTTGGACGAAAAGGAGTGAATATATGAAGAAAATGGCTAAGTCAAGATCGAAGACACTCAAGCTGCTGAATTTGAAGCTGACTGGCGTCCCATTTAAAGGGCGACACCGTCCCTTTATACGTAATTAAATTTGTGACGACTCAGTAGACTTTTTGCTAATTTACACCTGACGGCGTCAGGCTTTGAAGAGGAAGGGCATCATGAAGACTTTTCATCTCAAACGACCTAGATCCAGAATCAGACGACGTCACTGCTGAAGATTGACGGCGTCACAACTACAACGTGACGCTGTCCCAACGATTACTTGGCCAAGACGAAACCCTAATGACGGCAATCAGACTGCGTCCCACCTATAAGGCGACGCCGTCACAGTTGTAAAACTATATATAGAAATCGAATTTTCAGAATTTTAGGAGGTAGACTTGTGGAGTAAAAACCTAAAATGATTGTAGTCCGGTTTGGACAGTATCTTAGGGTTCTCATACCCTATTTTACATCAAGATAAGTGTTTTATTCCCTTGATTTCATTATGTCTTCGATTGAATGTGTTTATGCTTGCATGTTTAACATGTCTAGCTAAATTTTCTTGTGTGTTTGCTTAGGTCTATGAAACCTAGTTATTAATTATTGATTGGTTGTCTCTTATCTTAATTGTAAATGGCTTAGGAGTGCACTAGGTTATCGTTGTGTTTGAATGCTTGAGTAATCTTTGTGAACCTTAGTTTATAAGTCACTTAGCGGATCTGTAGACTAAACATCCAAAGATAACCCTTAAAGTTAGTTTATGAAACCTAGAGATTTCGTAGGCGATAACCTTAAGGTAGTCTCAAAGAGTTAGGGATAAAAGCATACCCTACGACCTTAGAAAACACAACACGTTAAGAATAAGGACGTGAAAATTCAACCACCAATAAACGATAATTAGGGAGTAATAGTATCTAGGTAGACACGTTTTTAATCATCATATGAGCACACATCAACAAGACATAGCTACCCATAGTTTAGATAATTAGATAATTAGATTAGTAGAGTAATCGGTAGAAATACTAACCCCCGAATCCAAACCCCGAGATTTTACCTTTAGCTTTCTAAAAAATTATAAAAAGACAAAAAATAATCTTCCTCAACCTCAACCTTAGCGTAGTAAACTTCTCACTAGCATTCATATTCCCCTAGATAACGATATCAATCCCCGAGGCTTACCCTAATACTACACTACAACGATTAGGTTCACTGCCTAGGTGGTTGAAAAACTTGCTCGACGAAAAGGAAGTTTCCTTTGACCCCGAACGCGCGTTGTACGCGTATCATCCACCACTCGCTCGGAGTTAGTTATGGAAGATGAAGAGGATTGTTAATACAAATAAACCGTAAAAACGTTTATTAATATTTTGAGATCTCTTTGTGTTTTGTTGATAACAAATATAATGTTGTCTTAAGTATAATTATAAGGATACATGTTATTTTTGTAAAGCATTTACATATAGCCATTTAAATACAAAAATGTAGTAATTAAGCATTTGTTGTAATAGTTTATTAGGATGGGTAAAAACCATAACCCATGGACCATAACCCATGGATCTTAACCCATACCCAAGAAGACTAGATACAATGTATACTTAGATACATTGAATCTAAAGAAAACCCATGGACCAACCCATAACCCATGACCCATAACCAAAATACCCATGGGCAAAGAGGAGCGTTCCACGGATCCTTAGGTTTACACTAGACGGATCCCAAGTGGAAGGGATCCGTGGGATCCGGGGAACAGTGAAGAATTTTGCCTATAAATAGAGAGCCATTTCTTCATTCTAACTCACCCCTCTTCTTACTAAATCTCTCATACACTCTCGTTCTCTTCTAACATATAGATCACTTGATCTAGAGAGTTGTTCTTCTTTCTTTCTATTTGTGATCCTGATATAGGTCCTTCTCTAAGGCGAGATCACGAGCATTCTACAAGTCATCCAAGCAAGGGGTCCTTGATTGATTTGTCACTCCGCAAGATTTCTGTAGAGAAGATCTTGTATTTGATATTTCACATATTTGTTGTGTTGGTTTGGTCCACCGTGCTACGGACTCGGTATCTAGCTTTGTACTGGAAAAAGTGTAAGAAAAGTTGTGAAGGCTTCTCCGCCAAGTGAAGGAGTTTGTTGACATAGTGCTTGAACTCTCGAGTAGGTGACTCGGGGAGTGGATTAGGGCAAGGAAGGTTTCCTTGTAGCTGAACCACTATAAATCGGTTGTGTCATTTCTATCCCTTAACTTTATTTATTTGCTTGCATTATCATTAGATCTATACGTTCTCAATATCCTTACGATTTCACATAATATCGGATCTAAAGTTTTTGAAATCAACTTAAAATCGGCAAAACTATTCAACCCCCCCTTCTAGTTTTCCACAATTGGCATCAAGAGCTAAGTTTATAAAATTTTTAAAGTAAATTTGTATTTTAAAAAAATTTCGATCACTATGGGTTCTGAAAATTATAAGGAAGGGCAATCTATGCAATGACCACCACTACTTGAAACTAATGGTTTTATATATTGGGAAAATAGATTCGAAACGTATGTGAAGTCTAATGATATTGACCTTTGGTACATTATTGTTGAAGGTGATTTTGAGGCTACCTCAAATGATGATAAGGGAAATTTAGTTAACATACCTCATGATAAACTAAATGATGAAATGAAGAAAAAGCTTTCTAAAAATAGTGAAGCAAAAAATGGTTTTATATAATGCTTTACCGAAAAAAGGAATTTGAAAGAATCTCTTTGCTTAAAACCTCTAAAGAAATTTGGAATTCTTTAGTTGTAACACATCAAGGAAATCAACAAGTTAAAAATAATAAAATTGATTTGTTTGTTCAACAATATGAACAATTTTCAATATCGGATGAGGAAACTATAGATCATTCATTTACAAATTTCAATACTATTATTACATTTTTACAAGCACTTGATTAATCTTTTTCTAGCCATAACCATGTTAGGAGATATCTAAGGGCGCTTCCATCGAAGTGGAGATCTAAGGTGACGGCGATCAAAGAATCAAAAGAATTGATGATCCTCACTCTTGATGAACTCATAGGAAACTTAAAGGTCTATGAGCTCGTTCTCGCTAAAGATTCTGAAGCTTCAAAGGTGAAAGAGAAACACAAATATCTTGCGCTTAAAGCAAAGAAAGTCTCAAGCGATGAAGAGAACTCCTCTTCGGATAGTTATGATGAGGAGTATGCCATGGCGGTAAGGGACTTTTAAGAAGTTCTTTAGAAGAAAGGGTAGATACGTCAAACAACTGTATGACGATAAGAAAGGCTTTCGGAAAAGCAAAGAGGACGAGAAGCCAAAGGATGATCGTACTTGCTTTAAATGTGGGGACCCAAACCACTTTATTAGTAAGTGTCCCAAACGGGATGATCAAAAGGCATTCGTAAGCGGCACATGGGGAATGAGTGACGAGGAGGACGAAGAAATTTGTCTCATGGCAAATGATGAGGTGTGCTTAAAGGTCGACCTAGACCCCGATGAATGGGTCAAGGATAGCGGGTGCACGAGGCACATGACCGGAAATAGGGATCTATTCTCCACATATGAATCCGTAAATGGAGGTAATGTGGTGTTTGGAAATAGCAAAAGTAGAATCATCGGTAAATGTACGATTTCTAACAAATCTCTAACCATTAACGATGTGTGTCACGTAGAAAACCTAAACTTTAACCTCTTAAGTATAGGACAAATATGTGATAAAATGTGCAATGTACTTTCTACCGAAACCGGTAGTAAGATACTTCAAAAATGGCATAACCATAGGAAGAGGAATTAGGAAACATGGAGTCTATGTCATTAAAATCGGTAATGAACCTAAAGACAAACTATGTCTTACCTCTATGGATGATACTTTGACCTTATGGCATCGAAGATTGGGTCACGCCAATATGCGACTTCTCCAATCGCTATCATCCAAAGATCTAGTAAGAGATCTACCTAAGTTAAAATATGAACATCACTTTTGTGATGCTTGTAATGTAGGAAAACAAGCTCATTCAAGCCATAAAGCTAAAAACATGGTGTCTACAACTAGATGTCTAGAATTATTACATATGGATTTATTTGATCCATCCGCTATCCAAAGTTATGGAGGCAACTACTACACTTTGGTAATAGTGGATGACTACTCTAGGTATACATGGACAAAAATTTTAAAGAACAAAACTGAAACCTTTAATTACTTTGAAATATTAAGCAAAAATATCCAAAGACAACTAGGAAGTCCTATAGTGTCTATTAGGACGGATCATGGTAGGGAATTCGATAATGAAGTGAAATTTGAAGCCTTTTTTGACACTAATGGTATTACTCACAACTTCTCGGCTCCACGCACTCCACAATCGAATGGGGTAGTAGAAAGAAAGAATAGAACCCTTCAAGAAATGAGTAGAACCATGCTTAATGAACAATCCATACCTTAAAAATTTTGGTGTAATGCCGTTGATACTTCAACGTACATACTCAATCGAGTCTTAATTAGACCAATCTTAGGTAAAACTCCATATGAGTTACTCCGAGGCAAAAAGCCTACGTTAAATCACTTTAGAGTCTTTGGAATCAAATGTTTTATTCCTAACACTAAAGATTACCTTACAAAATTTGATCCTAAATCAACCGAAGGTATCTTTCTAGGTTACTCGCCAAATAGCAAAGCTTACGTCATATTAAACAAAGAAACAATGAAGGTAGAAGAGTCATTAAACATAAAATTTGATGAAAGTCCACCCAAACCCTCTCCACCTCTTGTCGATGACGAGATCATAGAAAGTGAAGCTATTGTAATAAAGAAAAAGATAAATGAAGAAGAAGAACCTTTAAATGATGAAATCATAAACATTAAAGAGTCCAAAGATCACCCCGTAGATAAAGTCATAGGAAAACTAAACGAACGAACATTAAGGTCTCAAGTTCAAAACCAAAGTAGCTTGTTTTGTTTCGTTTCAACCATAGAACCTAAGAACATACAAGAAGCCATAAAAGATGAAAGTTGGGTAATGGCTATGCAAGAAGAACTAAATCAATTCATTTCTAATGATGTTTGGACACTTGTCCCTCCACCAAGTAATCAAACCATAATAGGAACAAAATGGGTTTATAAGAACAAATTAGATGCAAACGGAGTAGTGTCTAGGAACAAGGCTAGACTCGTTGCCCAAGGGTATAACCAACAAGAAGGAATAGACTTTGATGAGACCTATGCCCCCGTGGCTAGATTAGAGTCTATAAGAATACTTCTTGCGTATGCTTGTGCTAATGATCTAAAGCTTTATCAAATGGATGTCAAAAGCGCTTTTCTAAATGGTTTCATTAATGAAGAAGTATATGTAGCTCAACCTCCGGGCTTCATCGATTTTGAAAAACCCAAACATGTTTATAAATTAAAGAATGCCCTTTATGGTCTTAAACAAGCTCCAAAAGCTTGGTATGATAGACTCAAGTCCTTTTAAATTAAACACAACTATACCATGGGGTTAGCTGACAACACACTTTTTACTAAGAAAAGAGAGTCACATATAATCATAGTGCAAATATATGTAGATGATATTATATTCGGATCCACTTGTCAAGACATGTGTGATGATTTCTCTAAAATCATGCATGACGAGTTCGAAATGAGTATGATGGGAGAACTTAGTTTCTTTCTTGGTCTACAAATTAAACAAGTAGAAGATGGTATCTTCTTTAATCAATCTAAATACATAAAGAAGATGTTAAAGAAATTTGGTCTAGAAGAGTCGAAACCAATTAGGACACCAATGTCTTCCGACACCAAACTCACAAAAGATGAAGACGGCGAATCCGTAGATAATACTAAATATCGTGGCATGATAGGTAGTCTTCTCTACCTCACGGAAAGTAGGCCGGATATCATGTTTAGTGTTTGCTTATGTGCTAGGTTTCAAGAAGACCCCAAAACATCACACCTAGAAGACGTAAAAAGAATATTTAGATACATTAAGGGTACAACACAACTAGGATTATGGTATCCTAAGGGCACGGGAGTAGAAACAATTGTATATGCAGATTCTGACCATGCAGGTGATTACATTGATAGAAAAAGTACAAGTGGGGTGTGTACTTTCATGGGATGTTGTTTAACATCTTGGTTTTCTAAGAAACAAACGGCACTAGCAATTTCAACAACCGAAGCCGAGTACGTCTCCGCCGGCAAAGCATGCCAACAAGCACTATGGATGAAACAAGCGTTAGTAGACTACGACATTCATCTAAGCGACATAGCCATCCTATGTGACAACAAAGGTGCCATCGACTTAAGCAAGAATATGGTATTGCATTCTCGCACAAAGCATATAGAGATTTGTCACCACTTCTTAAGAGACAATGTTCAAAAGGGGAACATTTATATTGAGAAGGTAGCACCCGAAGATAACATAGCCGGCGTCCTCACCAAACCGTTGAAGCGGGAACAATTCAACCTACTTCGTCTTGGTCTTGGTCTAATGGAACAAACGTCGTAACTTATTTGACTCTACAAGGTATGTAAACACTAGCCTTCTTCTTTCTGAGTCTAGGATCTCTATTTCACGCACAACTCACAAACAATACGGGAATTTTCAAAACCCAAGATGAGTTTTCCACTTATAGCTTTCTTTTTTTTAACATTTTCAAAGAAAACCTCCTTTCATAATGTTTTCTAAAAAGATGATACCTTCCCGTATCAATTTCACAAAATCAATTTCTCACGTCTAGGACAAATCGCTTTTTCATTATTAATACAAAGTAAAAACCCGTTTTCATTGCATCTCATGTCTTTTGAATGCTAAAGGGGACACATAACTAATATGTGTTTTCGGGTACATTCATTTAAGCAACAATGAATTAGGAGCATTGATAACACAAAATTACATACTCATGTACTAAATATGTGTTTTCGGGTTATCTCAATAGGATGTTTTTATACTTCTAGTTTATTTTCTATTTCTTTTTAGGGGTCGAGATAACCGAAACTCCAAATAGTTTGCATATAGGCACCCACTAGGCAAAAATGTTTCCAAAAGGAAAATTTTGTGCTGCCTGAATCACCAGACCCACGGATCCCAGCCTTCATGCTGGACGGATCCCTCAAGGGAAGGATCCGTGGGATCCGTGAAACAGAAGCTGTTTTTACACTCTATTTTTTTCACTTTGGATGAAAAATCCACATTTGTTTCATTTTTGGGAGTATGCTCTTTAATGCTTGTGCTCTCATGATCACATGCCTTGAATTCATATCTAATCATTAGATTTTAATCCACATTTTGGGTCAAGCATTCATTACAATGCTTTGTTTTTTTTTTCTATATATAGAACTCCCAAAATGCTTGCATAATCCATCTCATCCTCACATACACAACACACCATGTCATCCACAAACTCATTAGATGAATCACCTAGTACAAACAATCATTCTTATGATACCCAAACCTTTGTACTACCACCATCCAAAATACCACAATCAAACTCTAGGATATCCGCACGGATTAGCATACGATCTTGTTGTTTAAAAAAACCAACCTCAAATGGTTCATCCTCATCAAATAACTCACCACAAGATGCTTCCATTATAGCACCCCCCTCATCACCAACAAGTACACCAACTTCATCACCACCTAAAATAACTCTTTTGGAACTCCTTAAGACTCCAGCAAGATCTAACCAACCTAAAGAAAAAGAATTAGTCTTTTCAACACCCCCCACATCTCCAAATACTATATTTCAAGATCTTGAAACATCACCACCATTAGCTCCCATCACATTACAAGAACATCTAGGTTCTTTTCCACCACCATTTACAAGTATTCCGGATATTGATCCATATTTTCCTATTTTTCCACCACAACTTCCGCATAACTCAAATCAAAACAACCCGGAAAACTTCCGCACTCATTACCCACATCATTTACATTGTGAACATTGCCAATCCACTAAGGAAATTGCAATAGAAGTTAGGGAAGAAATGCGTTTCATACTCAACCTCATCCTTGATCGCATCAATACCAGTACTCATCAAAACCTTCATCCATAACCTTATGCAAGAATGGAAGGAATCACTACTACTATTTTTTCACTTTTAGTATTATTTTTTCTTTTGAAGTCATTTTCAAGAACAAGTCTTGTTCTTATTTTTACATGCTTTTAAGTGGCATAAATACCACTACAATTTGTTGTTTTATTACAAGGCCTTGTTTACATACCTTGGCTCCCAATCTTGATTCTCGACAATCACAAGATTATTTAAGCATGTTACTAACCTTTCTTCTTGTAGGATTTTTATTTTTCTTCACTTGACGCCCCAATCTAGGGGGAGCTACCGTCAAGGGGGAGTAGGAAATATGTGGACTACTTTTTCCTCCAAGGGTTAACTTTTTGTTTCGAAAAAAAGGGGGAGAAGAAGTAAAACTTAGGGGCTTTCAAAATTTACATCTATTCTTAAGTTTTACTCATCATAACATTATGTTTTGTCATCAACAAAAAGGGGGAGATTGTTAATACAAATAAACCGTAAAAACGTTTATTAATATTTTGCGATCTCTTTGTGTTTTGTTGATAACAAATATAATGTTGTCTTAAGTATAATTATAAGGATACATGTTATTTTTATAAAGCATTTACATATAGCCATTTAAATACAAAAATGTAGTAATTAAGCATTTGTTGTAATAGTTTATTAGGATGGGTAAAAACCATAACCCATGGATCTTAACCCATACCCAAGAAGACTAGATACAATGTATACTTAGATACATTGAATCTAAAGAAAACCCATGGACCAACCCATAACCCATGACCCATAACCAAAATACCCTTGGGCAAAGAGGAGCGTTCCACGGATCCCTAGGTTTACACTAGACGGATCCCAAGTGGATGGGATCCGGGGAACAGTGAAGAATTTTGCCTATAAATAGAGAGCCATTTCTTCATTCTAACTCACCCCTGTTCTTACTAAATCTCTCATACACTCTCATTCTCTTCTAACATATAGATCACTTGATCTAGAGAGTTGTTCTTCTTTCTTTCTATTTGTGATCCTCATATAGGTCCTTCTCTAAGGCGAGATCACGAGCATTCTACAAGTCATCCAAGCAAGGGGTCCTTGATTGATTTGTCACTCCACAAGATTTCTGTAGCGAAGATCTTATATTTGATATTTCACATATTTGTTGTGTAATAGTTGTGTTGGTTTGGTCCACCGTGCTACGGACTCGGTATCTAGCTTTGTACCGGAAAAAGTGTAAGCAACGTTGTGAAGGCTTCTCCGCCAAATGAAGGAGTTTGTTGACATAGTGCTTGAACTCTCGAGTAGGTGACTCGGGGAGTGGAGTAGGGCAAGGAAGGTGTCCTTGTAGCCGAACCACTATAAATCGGTTGTGTCATTTCTATCCCTTCACTTTATTTATTTGCTTGCATTATCATTAGATCTATACGTTCTCAACATCCTTACGATTTCACATAATATCGGATCTAAAGTTTTTGAAATCAACTTAAAATCGGCAAAACTATTCAACCCCCCCTTCTAGTTTTCCACAATTGGCATCAAGAGCTAAGTTTATAAAATTTTTAAAGTAAATTTGTATTTTAAAAAAATTTCGATCACTATGGGTTCTGAAAATTATAAGGGCAATCTATGCAACGACCACCACTACTTGAAACTAATGGTTTTATATATTGGGAAAATAGATTCGAAACGTATGTGAAGTCTAATGATATTGACCTTTGGTACATTATTGTTGAAGGTGATTTTGAGGCTACCTCAAATGATGATAAGGGAAATTTAGTTAACATACCTCATGATAAACTAAATGATGAAATGAAGAAAAAGCTTTCTAAAAATAGTGAAGCAAAAAATGGTTTTATATAATGCTTTACCGAAAAAAGGAATTTGAAAGAATCTCTTTGCTTAAAACCTCTAAAGAAATTTGGAATTCTTTAGTTGTAACTCATCAAGGAAATCAACAAGTTAAAAATAATAAAATTGATTTGTTTGTTCAACAATATGAACAATTTTCAATATCGGATGAGGAAACTATAGATCATTCATTTGCAAATTTCAATACTATTATTACATTTTTACAAGCACTTGATGAATCTTTTTCTAGCCATAACCATGTTAGGAGATATCTAAGGGCGCTTCCATCGAAGTGGAGATCTAAGGTGACGTCGATCAAAGAATCAAAAGAATTGATGATCCTCACTCTTGATGAACTCATAGGAAACTTAAAGGTCTATGAGCTCGTTCTCGCTAAAGATTCTGAAGCTTCAAAGGTGAAAGAGAAACACAAATATCTTGTGCTTAAAGCAAAGAAAGTCACAAGCGATGAAGAGAACTCCTCTTCGGATAGTTATGATGAGGAGTATGCCATGGCGGTAAGGGACTTTTAAGAAGTTCTTTAGAAGAAAGGGTAGATACGTCAAACAACCGTATGACGATAAGAAAGGCTTTCGGAAAAGCAAAGAGGACGAGAAGCCAAAGGATGATCGTACTTGCTTTAAATGTGGGGACCCAAACCACTTTATTAGTAAGTGTCCCAAACGGGATGATCAAAAGGCATTCGTAAGCGGCACATGGGGAATGAGTGACGAGGAGGACGAAGAAATTTGTCTCATGGCAAATGATGAGGTGTGCTTAAAGGTCGACCTAGACCCCGATGAATGGGTCAAGGATAGCGGGTGCACGAGGCACATGACCGGCAATAGGGATCTATTCTCCACATATGAATCCGTAAATGGAGGTAATGTGGTGTTTGGAAATAGCAAAAGTAGAATCATCGGTAAAGGTACGATTTCTAACAAATCTCTAACCATTAACGATGTGTGTCACGTAGAAAACCTAAACTTTAACCTCTTAAGTATAGGACAAATATGTGATAAAATGTGCAATGTACTTTTTACCGAAACCGGTAGTAAGATACTTCAAAAATGGCATAACCATAGGAAGAGGAATTAGGAAACATGGAGTCTATGTCATTAAAATCGGTAATGAACCTAAAGACAAACTATGTCTTACCTCTATGGATGATACTTTGACCTTATGGCATCGAAGATTGGGTCACGCCAATATGCGACTTCTCCAATCCCTATCATCCAAAGATCTAGTAAGAGATCTACCTAAGTTAAAATATGAACATCACTTTTGTGATGCTTGTAATGTAGGAAAACAAGCTCATTCAAGCCATAAAGCTAAAAACATGGTGTCTACAACTAGATGTCTAGAATTATTACATATGGATTTATTTGATCCATCCGCTATCCAAAGTTATGGAGGCAACTACTACACTTTGGTAATAGTGGATGACTACTCTAGGTATACATGGACAAAAATTTTAAAGAACAAAACTGAAACCTTTAATTACTTTGAAATATTAAGCAAAAATATCCAAAGACAACTAGGAAGTCCTATAGTGTCTATTAGGACGGATCATGGTAGGGAATTCGATAATGAAGTGAAATTTGAAGCCTTTTTTGACACTAATGGTATTACTCACAACTTCTCGGCTCCACGCACTCCACAATCGAATGGGGTAGTAGAAAGAAAGAATAGAACCCTTCAAGAAATGAGTAGAACCATGCTTAATGAACAATCCATACCTTAAAAATTTTGGTGTAATGCCGTTGATACTTCAACGTACATACTCAATCGAGTCTTAATTAGACCAATCTTAGGTAAAACTCCATATGAGTTACTCCGAGGCAAAAAGCATACGTTAAATCACTTTAGAGTCTTTGGAATCAAATGTTTTATTCCTAACACTAAAGATTACCTTACAAAATTTGATCCTAAATCAACCGAAGGTATCTTTCTAGGTTACTCGCCAAATAGCAAAGCTTACGTCATATTAAACAAAGAAACAATGAAGGTAGAAGAGTCATTAAACATAAAATTTGATGAAAGTCCACCCAAACCCTCTCCACCTCTTGTCGATGACGAGATCATAGAAAGTGAAGCTATTGTAATAAAGAAAAAGATAAATGAAGAAGAAGAACCTTTAAATGATGAAATCATAAACATCAAAGAGTCCAAAGATCACCCCGTAGATAAAGTCATAGGAAAACTAAACGAACGAACATTAAGGTCTCAAGTTCAAAACCAAAGTAGCTTGTTTTGTTTCGTTTCAACCATAGAACCTAAGAACATACAAGAAGCCATAAAAGATGAAAGTTGGGTAATGGCTATGCAAGAAGAACTAAATCAATTCATTTCTAATGATGTTTGGACACTTGTCCCTCCACCAAGTAATCAAACCATAATAGGAACAAAATGGGTTTATAAGAACAAATTAGATGCAAACGGAGTAGTGTCTAGGAACAAGGCTAGACTCGTTGCCCAAGGGTATAACCAACAAGAAGGAATAGACTTTGATGAGACCTATGCCCCCGTGGCTAGATTAGAGTCTATAAGAATACTTCTTGCGTATGCTTGTGCTAATGATCTAAAACTTTATCAAATGGATGTCAAAAGCGCTTTTCTAAATGGTTTCATTAATGAAGAAGTATATGTAGCTCAACCTCCGGGCTTCATCGATTTTGAAAAACCCAAACATGTTTATAAATTAAAGAATGCCCTTTATGGTCTTAAACAAGCTCCAAAAGCTTGGTATGATAGACTCAAGTCCTTTTAAATTAAACACAACTATACCATGGGGTTAGCTGACAACACACTTTTTACTAAGAAAAGAGAGTCACATATAATCATAGTGCAAATATATGTAGATGATATTATATTCGGATCCACTTGTTAAGACATGTGTGATGATTTCTCTAAAATCATGCATGACGAGTTCGAAATGAGTATGATGGGAGAACTTAGTTTCTTTCTTGGTCTACAAATTAAACAAGTAGAAGATGGTATCTTCTTTAATCAATCTAAATACATAAAGAAGATGTTAAAGAAATTTGGTCTAGAAGAGTCGAAACCAATTAGGACACCAATGTCTTCCGACACCAAACTCACAAAAGATGAAGACGGCGAATCCGTAGATAATACTAAATATCGTGGCATGATAGGTAGTCTTCTCTACCTCACGGCAAGTAGGCCGGATATCATGTTTAGTGTTTGCTTATGTGCTAGGTTTCAAGAAGACCCCAAAACATCACACCTAGAAGACGTAAAAAGAATATTTAGATACATTAAGGGTACAACACAACTAGGATTATGGTATCCTAAGGGCACGGGAGTAGAAACAATTGTATATGCAGATTCTGACCATGCAGGTGATTACATTGATAGAAAAAGTACAAGTGGGGTGTGTACTTTCATGGGATGTTGTTTAACATCTTGGTTTTCTAAGAAACAAACGGTACTAGCAATTTCAACAACCGAAGCCGAGTACGTCTCCGCCGGCAAAGCATGCCAACAAGCACTATGGATGAAACAAGCGTTAGTAGACTACGACATTCATCTAAGCGACATAGCCATCCTATGTGACAACAAAGGTGCCATCGACTTAAGCAAGAATATGGTATTGCATTCTCGCACAAAGCATATAGAGATTTGTCACCACTTCTTAAGAGACAATGTTCAAAAGGGGAACATTTATATTGAGAAGGTAGCATCCGAAGATAACATAGCCGGCGTCCTCACCAAACCGTTAAAGCGGGAACAATTCAACCTACTTCGTCTTGGTCTTGGTCTAATGGAACAAACGTCGTAACTTATTTGACTCTACAAGGTATGTAAACACTAGCCTTCTTCTTTCTGAGTCTAGGATCTCTATTTCACGCACAACTCACAAACAATACGGTAATTTTCAAAACCCAAGATGAGTTTTCCACTTATAGCTTTCTTTTTTTTAACATTTTCAAAGAAAACCTCCTTTCATAATGTTTTCTAAAAAGATGATACCTTCCCGTATCAATTTCACAAAATCAATTTCTCACGTCTAGGACAAATCGCTTTTTCATTATTAATACAAAGTAAAAACCCGTTTTCATTGCATCTCATGTCTTTTGAATGCTAAAGGGGACACATAACTAATATGTGTTTTCGGGTACATTCATTTAAGCAACAATGAATTAGAAGCATTGATAACACAAAATTACATACTCATGTACTAAATATGTGTTTTCGGGTTATCTCAATAGGATGTTTTTATACTTCTAGTTTATTTTCTATTTCTTTTTAGGGGTCGAGATAACCGAAACTCCAAATAGTTTGCATATAGGCACCCACTAGGCAAAAATGTTTCCAAAAGGAAAATTTTGTGCTGCCTGAATCACCAGACCCACGGATCCCAGCCTTCATGCTGGACGGATCCCTCAAGGGAAGGATCCGTGGGATCCGTGAAACAGAAGCTGTTTTTACACTCTATTTTTTTCACTTTGGATGAAAAATCCACATTTGTTTCATTTTTGGGAGTATGCTCTTTAATGCTTGTGCTCTCATGATCACATGCCTTGAATTCATATCTAATCATTAGATTTTAATCCACATTTTGGGTCAAGCATTCATTACAATGCTTTGTTTTTTTTTCTATATATAGAACTCCCAAAATGCTTGCATAATCCATCTCATCCTCACATACACAACACACCATGTCATCCACAAACTCATTAGATGAATCACCTAGTACAAACAATCATTCTTATGATACCCAAACCTTTGTACTACCACCATCCAAAATACCACAATCAAACTCTAGGATATCCGCACGGATTAGCATACGATCTTGTTGTTTAAAAAAACCAACCTCAAATGGTTCATCCTCATCAAATAACTCACCACAAGATGCTTCCATTATAGCACCCCCCTCATCACCAACAAGTACACCAACTTCATCACCACCTAAAATAACTCTTTTGGAACTCCTTAAGACTCCAGCAAGATCTAACCAACCTAAAGAAAAAGAATTAGTCTTTTCAACACCCCCCACATCTCCAAATACTATATTTCAAGATCTTGAAACATCACCACCATTAGCTCCCATCACATTACAAGAACATCTAGGTTCTTTTCCACCACCATTTACAAGTATTCCGGATATTGATCCATATTTTCCTATTTTTCCACCACAACTTCCGCATAACTCAAATCAAAACAACCCGGAAAACTTCCGCACTCATTACCCACATCATTTACATTGTGAACATTGCCAATCCACTAAGGAAATTGCAATAGAAGTTAGGGAAGAAATGCGTTTCATACTCAACCTCATCCTTGATCGCATCAATACCAGTACTCATCAAAACCTTCATCCATAACTTTATGCAAGAATGGAAGGAATCACTACTACTATTTTTTCACTTTTAGTATTATTTTTTCTTTTGAAGTCATTTTCAAGAACAAGTCTTGTTCTTATTTTTACATGCTTTTAAGTGGCATAAATACCACTACAATTTGTTGTTTTATTACAAGGCCTTGTTTACATACCTTGGCTCCCAATCTTGATTCTCGACAATCACAAGATTATTTAAGCATGTTACTAACCTTTCTTCTTGTAGGATTTTTATTTTTCTTCACTTGACGCCCCAATCTAGGGGGAGCTACCGTCAAGGGGGAGTAGGAAATATGTGGACTACTTTTTCCTCCAAGGGTTAACTTTTTGTTTCGACAAAAAGGGGGAGAAGAAGTAAAACTTAGGGGCTTTCAAAATTTACATCTATTCTTAAGTTTTACTCATCATAACATTATGTTTTGTCATCAACAAAAAGGGGGAGATTGTTAATACAAATAAACCGTAAAAACGTTTATTAATATTTTGCGATCTCTTTGTGTTTTGTTGATAACAAATATAATGTTGTCTTAAGTATAATTATAAGGATACATGTTATTTTTATAAAGCATTTACATATAGCCATTTAAATACAAAAATGTAGTAATTAAGCATTTGTTGTAATAGTTTATTAGGATGGGTAAAAACCATAACCCATGGATCTTAACCCATACCCAAGAAGACTAGATACAATGTATACTTAGATACATTGAATCTAAAGAAAACCCATGGACCAACCCATAACCCATGACCCATAACCAAAATACCCTTGGGCAAAGAGGAGCGTTTCACGGATCCCTAGGTTTACACTAGACGGATCCCAAGTGGATGGGATCCGGGGAACAGTGAAGAATTTTGCCTATAAATAGAGAGCCATTTCTTCATTCTAACTCACCCCTGTTCTTACTAAATCTCTCATACACTCTCATTCTCTTCTAACATATAGATCACTTGATCTAGAGAGTTGTTCTTCTTTCTTTCTATTTGTGATCCTCATATAGGTCCTTCTCTAAGGCGAGATCACGAGCATTCTACAAGTCATCCAAGCAAGGGGTCCTTGATTGATTTGTCACTCCACAAGATTTCTGTAGCGAAGATCTTATATTTGATATTTCACATATTTGTTGTGTAATAGTTGTGTTGGTTTGGTCCACCGTGCTACGGACTCGGTATCTAGCTTTGTACCGGAAAAAGTGTAAGCAACGTTGTGAAGGCTTCTCCGCCAAATGAAGGAGTTTGTTGACATAGTTCTTGAACTCTCGAGTAGGTGACTCGGGGAGTGGAGTAGGGCAAGGAAGGTGTCCTTGTAGCCGAACCACTATAAATCGGTTGTGTCATTTCTATCCCTTCACTTTATTTATTTGCTTGCATTATCATTAGATCTATACGTTCTCAACATCCTTACGATTTCACATAATATTGGATCTAAAGTTTTTGAAATCAACTTAAAATCGGCAAAACTATTCAACCCCCCCCCCTTCTAGTTTTCCACAAGGATGAAGAACAACTTGGTCAAGGAGATATGTACGGATGTATTGTGAGTTTGTGACGACATGGAACTATGGTTATGTTTTTTTTAAACTGTGTTTTATTCAAAAAACTTGTATTGTGACGTCTTTAAACTATGTTGGTGACTGATGTGATAGGTTACAAGGCACAAGATTTACAACCCTCCTAGGCCGTGTACCTAATCAATACAGTGTAGCATAGGCAAGACTCGGGGGATTGATCATTCCCTACGGGAATATTTAGGTAGACTCAAAGTGTAGAACGAATTAAGTCTAAGGGTGAAGAGAGGAATATTTGGTCTTTTTATATTTTATTTGAAAGCAAGTAAGATCTTGAGTTTTGAGGGGGTTTTGTACTTTAAAATACTAATTAACCTAAAAAAGCAATAAAACTAAATAACAAGAAAAGTAAAAGCGGTGTGAACTTCTTATATGAGGAAAACGTATTTACCAATAATCTCATTACTCCCTATTAATTTTTTCACTATGTTTACCGAATGTCATTATATTGTCTAAAGCAATGTGGAGTATTCGTTATTACCTATTACAGGTTGGTCAATCTCATATCTATTAATTAGCCTAAGTGAACGACGTCAATCTAAATGCCAATAACCCACCAAATAACTAATTCACGCAATAAATACCCTTCATAATTGGTAACTTAAGATATAAGCATTAATTAGACACGTTTTAGTGGATGTTCAAGCTACCCAAATGGTATATAACTAGTTTTCCAACTCCTAACGGACACACTATTGATAAGAGACGATAAACATGCAATCAATAATTAGGTTTCATGCATTCCTAAATAAATATTAATTAATTTAGCCTGTCATAGTAATAAAAAAAAAGATATTAAATAAATCAAAAATTAAGGTTAAACATGATTAAATGATTGAAGAGATAACTTATCTTAATAAAATATGAGGTCTTCAATAGCCAAAAAGGCTTACAAAAGTGCTAAAAATCGTCTAGGGTTCGGTACTAAAAGTTCCTCCAAAGTTACATACACATTAATGAAAGCAAAGCGTTTGTATTTATAGATTTTAAGTTGTGATGGCATCACTTTATAGTTGTGACGCCGTCAGCTCACCGTCCACTTATTATTGTGACCACATCGCCTTACAGGTGTGACACTGTCAAATGCCTTCTGACGCCGTCATCTCAGATCGTCTCCACAACCTGAGTGGGTGATTTGGTGACCACATCACGCATGTCGGCCACGTTGTTGAATTTGTTGTTTTTTTTTGTTCTTCATCTAATCGAGCCCAAGACTTGTATTTTTTCAGCATTTGCTCTCCCAAATACATAAAACTCAAATAGAAACAATTTAGAGCAATATATGTTCAAATATGCACAAATTTAGAGACTAAATGACCTCTAAAAAATTTATGAAATTACACCTCGTCAATGACGCCTTTGAATATGTAAGAACTTGAAATGTGATTTATTCATTTTAGTTATCATGTTTGTTCATCTAAAAAGTTTGTTGCGAAAATGTTTATGGACAAAAACTAGGAATGATGTTGTTGCTGCTTGTAAGGGTGGCAATTTGGGTCGGGCTTGGATTGGAGGGTTCGAGTTGACAAGTTGACGGATCAGAAAATCTTAAGCCGAACTAGACCCATTTAAATTATCGTGTCAACCCCTAACATGTTTACATATAACCCGAACCTGGCCCATTTAACCCATACAATAAAAGGGTTTAGGGTTGGCCTATTTAACGCATATAATAAAAGGCTCAACCCCTACTTGAATAGGCAAGTTAAATAGGTTACACGAGTTGAATAGATTAAAAGGGTTTAGGGTTGGCCTATTTAACTCGTTTTATATAAAAACGTTGGCACATTACATGAGTTAAACATGTTAAACGGGTTTACAGGTCGACCCGTTTAACCCATTTAACCCGTACAATAAAATATAAATAATTTTTAATTTAAGAAAAAAATCTTAAACGGGTTAGTGGGTCGACCCGTTTAATTTATTCCCAACCCGAACCTGACTTGTTTAATAAAAAGGTTAGATAGGTGACTCAAACCTGCTAATTTTTGTATCAATTTCAAGTCGGGTTTCATGTCGTGTCAAAAATTGCCCTCTGGTTGCGTGTAGGGGGAAAAGTGCATGTCATTTTTAGCGACGATTTCCTTGCTAAAGTAGTTTTCATATTCTTAAATTAAATACGGATATTTCTTTCAGCGACCCAAGATAATATCCGGATTTACTAAATAAATTAACCAATTTATTAAATAGTTATAATAATAATTTAATTTAATTCTCATATTCGATCCATTAAAAATATTTATATCAACGACAGCTACCGTCACAAAGGCATCGTCGTCAAAAGTAAACTAAGTTGCGGTAGAGACTTTAAGTGTAGCATTTATATGAGTAGGAATTTAACTAAACATTTGATATGAGACGTTTTCTTTTGTTGATTTATTTTATTTTTATATGTTTGCTGAGTTAAGGAAAAAGAAATACATGAGTTGTTATTCTTTCTGTTTGAATTTCGAACCCTGAAAACTTTTTATATGATTAAATTTTAGCACTATATATAGCATATTATATTACGTGCATATTATGTAAAATAAATAACAATAAAAATGTAAAGTTAGCGTGTAATTGTTGCGATTATAGTCGCACGCACAATATAATGTAACAGCTTTTACCATTTTTAAGAGCCAAGATAAATATTTTAAAAGCACCTAGAACCACAAATGCAGAACGCCAAACACTGCCGCCTAGTTATCGTTAACGCAATTAACTAGTTACATTTTATTCAATCTATTCTCAAACCCAGCAGCTAAACGGAACTAAACGTCAGCATTAGGAGCAACGGCGTTAGGTTCAGGATCGGGTTCAGCATTAGGAGCCACTGCCACTTCAGGTGCGCCTTGATGAGGTACTTCACCGCGTCCTCCCCCAAGACCACCACGTCCTCCACCGCGTCCACCACCACGGCGTCCTCCACCGTGTCCACCACGAGCATCAGCACCACGTTCTCCTCCGTGTCCACCACGATGTCCTCCTCTTCCAACATTACCGTTTAAACGATGCACACAAGTTTCAGAGTGAGCAAGTACCAAATCAAGATTCTTGCTACGGAAAATGCAATGTGTACAGCTGTAAATCATGTTTAAGGCTTGGTTACCAGTGGAGTAAGATAAAATTATCGTGGCCAAATGAAGCTATTTATAGCATGCAAAAGGTGGTGGTAGATGAGGGTGTAGTAAATGACGTTTAATTTGATGGGCCCATCTTAAAAAAGATAAAGAAAAAGAAAAGAGCCTATTACTTGGTTTGAGTCCTCCATTATTTAGCGACACGAATGCTTAAGAAAATCATGCAAGTATTTTGTTTTAGTTCGAACCGTATCTAAGGTTGTATATTCAAACTGATATGGAAGTATATATATATATATAAAACCTAGTTTAGACATATATGGTTAGTCCGAAAGCAAAAGGCCTAAATAGAAGCGGAGCTACAAACTTTTGCTCGAGAGGATACATTTTGATAATTTTTAGAAATAATATTACAAAATGGTTATTAAAGGTGGCAACTTACAAAAAAAAATTATATATTTTAAAAATTTTACACTACAATTTTTTTTGCTAGGGGGCACGTGACCCCCGGGACCCCTCCCTATCTCCGCTCATTGGCCTAAACAAATTGTGTTACCATAAGCAAGTTACACAAGAAGTCAATCCAGAACTCACATTTGGTCAAATCGAGGGATTCAGTTAACTAATGAGAGGGTTTTGTTTTGAATCGAGCCCTCAATTTGGTTAATTGGATTTTTAATTGAGAAAAAATCATGCAGTTTTAGGTGTTTTCTAAAATGCTTCCCAAACATAGTTGTGTCGAAAACGTGAATAAAAAAAATCTTTGAGGAATCGGGTGTAATTTTTGAAACTTTGGTGTCGTGAAAATTTTGAGCATGTCTGTAGGATCGTTATTAGTTTGATTTAGTGATTCGGGAGGTCGGGGAAGCTCATTGAAAGAGAAACCCATGGCAGCGAGGTAAGTGAGAAGTAGAGAGAGAAAAAGCTGTCTATTAAGAGAGAGAAACTAAGAGCAGACTACACACCCTGCCAAGCTACTTACCGAGCTTCACCCGTCTATGCTAGCATAGAAGGGGTATTTACAGACCACCAAGGACTAGACTATGACCTATTTACAACATTAGTCCTTGTGCTTGTAACTTATTGTAAAGCCGGTGTAATTCTAATTTAATTCCCGTAATATCGTCACATTAACTTTTAGGAGCGATCCTAACAATCTTCCCCCATGTGTCGACATACGGGATTACTTACAACATTTCCTACCAATACAAATACAAATAAAGAAAAAAGTCTTCGTGAGTTCTTCAGATGCTGAGGATATTCATAGTTGACGCTCATTATCTTCTTCTTGTATTCTTGCATGAAAGCTTTTCTTCACTTGTAAGAAAGTGGTGTAATATGTTATGAATTGGATTGACTTTCCCCCAATTCATAAATATCTTCGTAAGTTCTTCAAATGCTGAGGATGTTCATAGTTGACGCTCATTATCTTTTTCTTGTATCCTTGCACGTGAGCACTTCTTCACTTGTATGAAAATGTTGTAATATGTATGAATTGGATTGGCTTCTCCCCAATTCATACGACTAGTCATTAGCTTCTTCATACACTTCCCCCCAATTTATGCTAATGTAGTAGTGAGGTAGGATTGCTAGTGAGGTAAAGACTGGGCCTAGTGGACCAGACTCTATGAACTTAGTTACATGATTATCTAGCCTAACTCGCAAAACATAAGATAAAGCACCACATATCAAGACCTAGAATAATAACACTTTCTAGAGTGAATCCTAACAATTCCCCCTAAGGGTTGATTATTCAGGTATTGATTAAAAGCGTCCCATCTTGGTCTTGTATCATCTTGGTTTCCATCATCACATATGTTGACAAAACTTGATACGCATCTTTGAAGAATCCATGTTAACACAACCAAAATAATCCATACTTCTTCGTGATGTTCAAAGAGTTATGTTGAAGTGATTCCCGTGACCTTTGTCTTTTACTTTCTCCCCCTGAGGATTACCATTTTCATGGTGATCCTGGAAAGGTTCTTCGTGTTCGCTCTAATATCTTGTCTCTTGATCACTGGAAGCATTTTTCTTCAAAACCTTAAATAACTCGGCATCTTCGACTTCTAGTCCAGGATTGTTGAGCATGTAAGAGTACAAACTTCGTCTTTTTTCCATGAAGATATCCTTTTGTAGAACCTTACTCATATGCTTATGTACTGCAAAAGCTAAGACCTTTCCAATTTCGTCCGATAACTTATCATGTTGGTCTTTAGTGATGAAGGTATCTTTCATTACATTTCTTATTTGCTCAACTTGATCAAGAGTAAAGCTATATTGAGGAGATGTTGGTGGTGTAGTCGGTAGGGAGTGAAATAGCAATAGTGTGAGAATTCTGATGTGCAGTGGTGGTGGCAGCAACGTCTAAGTTCTTCTTTACCTGTGCCGAATCCAAGTGATTTGTTTTCAGAGTTGGAGAGGGAGTATGAACCTCTGGCTCGTGAACGAGTGGATTGTCTCTAATATGAACATTAGGACTCACTCCAGATTGACTTGATTACTCAGGATTTCTTCCCGATCCCGGTAGACCGGAGTCAACTACAGGAGTTGTGCCGGTTGTTTCTATGGGTTTTGAGATTGTAACCATGATAGAAATAGTTGGCTCTTCGACAATATGGGTATCATCTTGTGAAGTTTTCCTAAGGGAGCTAAGGTTAAGAGTGTTGGACTTGTTGCACCACGTGATTCTTCGTTTAGAGCAACGATGTATTGATTTACATCATCATTAGATTCAGTCTTATCATAATCATCGTCTTCATCATTAAGTGTCATTTTTCATTTCATCATAGCCTTTGACACATTCTCACCTTCCTCAACCATTTCTTCTACATCTTTGTATAACTATGCCCTTTCGAGAACTTCTTTTCTTGCTCGTTTACTTGTAGATTGCTTCTTTAACATTCAGTTCTTCGATTTGAGCAGCAGTTAGAACATAAGTGTTTTCTTTTGTGTTCTCCTCAGTCTCTTATAGAATTTTTGACCTCTTCTTCTTCCTCGTTTCCTTGATTTTCCTTACTGATACTCCAAAACTTGCTTTCTTTCTTTTTATCCTAGGGGCGCTAGGTTCTTTCCTATATGTTCCTTGGGTAGGCTACACCGGTTGCGGTCTTGCCGTTGGAATGTCTATTCCAGCTCTATTATCCATTAGTCCAAGTACGTCATCGTACCTTTCACATCATCAACTAAAAAAATTTTCAGGAATTTCTTGTCCTCTAGCAGTGGTATGAGCAACTTCAATCTTTATATTTTTTGAATTAGTGTCATCGTCAACCTTACGTTTTGAAGTTTCAGCTCGTTTTGGAACATTTGGATAATTGTTGAGCAAGTAAGCAATGATTGTTGAAGTTGTAGTGTTCGGTGAAGAATGTGACAGTGTCCCATAATTGTTTTGAGTATATGACTGATATAGTTGAGGAATTTATAAGTGTGGAGGATATTGGGTGATGTTTGAGAATCTCGGGAATAATTTGGTACTTGTGATTGCAGATTATGGTGTCGTGATTAACTCTGGAGTTACAAGCTACAATTCCCATGAGTGAATTTCTGGTGCCAGTTGTTCCTTTGATAATAGTCATTTTGGAGCTTGTTGTGGCATTTGAGTTCTGAGATTAATGCATAAATTAATTGGATTCATAATAAATACAAAGGATTTTGATTTGCTCTTTTTTCACTATATCTGTTTTATACATTCTGGCATTTCTTTTTAAGGTATTTTTCTCATTTTCATTCCCTTGTGCCTTGTACTTGCTTTTTCTGACACATGACGTACGCTCTTTTCTTTTCACGTACGATTTATTAATATTTTTCTGTTTTGCTTTCTCTCTTTCTATTTTTCATATATTCCTCAGTAAGTCAAACATTTGAAATTAGTTATCTCTTTCCAACTTTGAAGTGATATCTTGTTTTGAATATATGAATCTCATTGACATACGCAAATACAAGAATCAGCTTCGCATTTGAAAATGGTTTTGAAAGAGAATCAAGCACGCTAGATATAATTCTTCACTAAAGAACCTGTGAGGGACACGCTTACATGGATAAACTAACAAGAATAAATCTAATTAGCTATCGGAAATTATTACCCATCGTAGGTCTCCAAATATAAGAAAAAATCTAGGTTTTATCATGGTGAACATATTTTTCATAGTTTCTTTTAACTTTGAGAGGTAACATAGTCAGAAAAAATTGGCACATAAAATCTAAAAATAATCTTAATGATCTAGGAGGGACACGCTTATATGGGCTGACTAATATGTGTAGGTCATTTCAATCACCGGAAATTATTACCCGTCGTAGATTCAAAAAGAAGAAATTTAAACCTTTTATGCTTTTTGTCAATGAGAATTTCTAAGATAAAATGAGGCTTTGTATAAGATCATGCGAGACACGTTTACATCACTATTCATAAATACCATTATCAGCTTTGAGATGATAAGTAGTTTGGATTACACAGCTTGAAATTATTACCTGTCTAGATACTTATTAAACCATAGTTTTTCTCAAAACAGATCTTTTGAAAACAAAATCCATGAATTTGAATCACACTTTTCCTTAGTTTGTATTGTGTCTCAATCTTTGTATCTCAGAAACACTATAAACTTCGTTTTATTTGATTTAACTCACAATTTCTGGAAAACGAATTTATTGTGATTTAGAACCTTTTGAAAAGCCTTTTGATCTTTGGAAATGATTTTTCAAAAACATGTTACCCCTTTTGATAAAAATTTCAAAGATTGAAAATCTGAAAGTCAAATAGTCAAAGTTAAAGGTTGACCATTAACCTGAGAGGTAACAAGTTTGACTAAAGCAACTTGGTACAAAGTTTGACCAGAGAGGTAGATATGAGCTACCTAGTTTCAGCTAGTGAAGTGAAATCAATCTAAATCTAGTGCGTTTAAACCAATCCTAATAGGCAAAGCAAGATTCTCAAATTCATTCTAAACAAATAGGCAACAAGCTTTCACACATATAACATCATTTCGTGGTCAATTACCTACTTCGCTACAACCTATAAACCTCGATTAATCAAACTTAATTTTGACTACAATTCATGTAACAGCATGATCCTACATGATCTACACCTAATTCTGTTGAATCAGTCCTAGATAGATCTTTCGAGCCTTTGTAAATGGATAGAATACTTATGTAATCACAAGTAAACTATATGAGAATCACTAATAAACTTATGCTTATGCGGAAAATAAACACAAGAGTTAAAGAACACGAATTACTACTAAATACTTTGATCCTCTATGGATCTATATTAATCACTAGAAATTGTTTCTAAGAACGTACAATGTTCTTGGCCGTGAGTTTGTTTTATAACTACAAGAAACCCTAATACAACCCATTACAAAATGCGTAAAAGATATGCATTATCTCTTCCTAATATAACTCATGCATATCCATTCATCTAACAAACTAATACTAATAATACGGATTATACTATCCGCAAAAACTATACTATCAGCAGAAATAAACTATCAGCAGGAACCACTATAGGTACCAGTAGGAACCATCAGCAGGAACCATAAACTATTACAATCCTCCCCTAAACTTGAATTTGACTAGGTTAACTTCAAGTTTCTAGATAGATCTTTAACATCCAGAGCATGAGGATTGAGACTTGAGCATCTGCAGCAATAGAAGGTAACCATCAACAATAGAAACAGCAACCACAAGTAACCATCAATGAAGTACAAGTATCCATTAGCAACTCCTATATCAGCAACATCTGGAACTAGCAGCAACAGTAACCTGAGTAGATTTGATGAGCCTTTACCAAGTAGCTACTTGTAAGATATAACTTTTCACATATACATCAAACCATAACACAAAGTAGCATATAGATGGAATTCTAGAGAGAGAAAGTTAGAGGTTTAGGGAACTTAGTGAGAGAAAGTGAAAGATATTATTATGAGCTCCAACTCTCTACCTTGGGAGGTAGAGAGTATTTATAGTCTTACATAAATCGCTACACTTTGGGCTGTGGATCAGGCATACAGTGGGTAAAGACCCGTCCATCCTCCACGGTGTTACTTAACTAAATACTACTAAACTTAAATGAACTATGACTACGAGCTTTCTAACGATTACATATACTTGAGGTGACCGACTCTTTAATACCGGGAATTTCTAATTCCTAACAATCTCCCCCTAAGGGAGGTCACCTCAATCATGTACCAAAATTACATTGAATACAAATAGATATTACATTTAACAATTGATTTTGCATTCTTGATGTAGTCCTTTGCTCCTAAGCTCGTAGTCATTGATTCTTCACATTGCATGTTTGGTTATTCCAAGTGGAGGTCTCTTACTGATCCACGTGATGATAAGTTTGAGCCATCTTTGGAGATCATCAGCTATCAACAATCTCTGACACATCCTTTGTGGTGTTGGTATGTTGTGATGTTGTGACATTGGGACCGACATGCTCACATTCTGGATCATGATATCTTTTTATCAGAGTAGCGGAAGCTTTAGTTGATTCATGATATTGGCAGCAGCGTAGCAGAAGCATGGAGTGAAAATATCAGAGTCATTGATGCACTAATCATGATTTCTTTTGAGATGAATGTGTTAAGTGAGCATGCGGCTATGGATTGACCGCTTCATTCTGATCAGCTGCAAACGTCGGGCGTACCTGCACACAACAGTTAGCAACAAATCGCACGAAAGTGTCTTTGATCACTTTCGTTGAATTGAGGTACACGGCCCACGGTTCCCCGTTGATCAGTACATGTACTGCCTGTGATCAGGTATAATTCCGAAGAATTTCCTTGACAGGGTTTCGCAGCTGTTCTAGATGTTCTCAAACCGGAACATCTCAAAGAAGACAACACGGAGTGAGTGAACCAGCGAATTGAGATTCACTGATTGATGAAAAGAGATTTGAAAAACAATCGTGTATTGCTCAATAGAAATTGTTTTTGCAATACAACGAAGGTTTTATTGAAAATCAATTATCAATCATAAAAATACCTTTTGGTTTGAAAAATGAGTACACAGTCGATGTGCTAAAGAAAAGAGTTTATTAAGCACAACGACCGGTTTTTCAAAGGCATCCGTCAATCCATAACCTGAACCAGGATTGATTCAAGAGATTGAATCGCCCCATTGTTTCTGTTCAGTTGTCACATGGTTGATCTATATAATAGATCTCACATGCCACCTACCAGGAGCTTGTTTGATGTTGGCTCCTGAAGGCTTTCCATCTTCATTGTGAGTATGTAAACACATCACTCAGATGTTCTGGCAATACCACAAGGATAATGCGTAGGACTCAAGATATAATCTCTCTTTCCACATTGTGTGAAACAGAGAGTCTTCATTGAAAGTGTCCTAATGAGATTTATTGATGATCTCGTGGCTCTAGACTCAATTTGTGCATATTTGGATCCTATAACGGAGACTAGGGAGAGGGTCTCCTTCTTCAATATCAACTATCTCTAAGAGAAAGTCGATAGATAATGTCGGTTCCCCGTGAGAATGAAGCAAGCCCTTTTAAGAGGAACTTGAGTGGTTTGGAGAGTTGAAGTGCATTGCGTCACTGGGTCCATGACGTCTTGTCTTCAATACCGATGTTACCATCAGTATCATATGAATTGAACCCGGTATCTGCCCTAAGGTTGAATAAATGGAGGGCTATTTCTTTTCACCCTTTTCTCATTCAATTCTTTTTAATTATTCAACCCCTTCAGTGCTTACCGAGACTTCATAGCTATTACCTTGTTTGGTTTATTCCAGTACTAGCTCAGTCTTAGTCCGCACTCTTCCCATATCTCATTTTTCTCCTTTTCTCATCATACCTAAGGACTTCTACACTAACTAGTGGATTGTCCCTGGGTAGATCCCTCCGGTTCTGGCGGATCATGGGAACCAATACCTAACCTTATCATCCTTATATCACCGTACATAAAGTAAAGTTGGTCGGTCAATTTGGTATTGTTCATCTGCCATTGGATCCAATTGAAAACCATTTGAAAATCAATTCAGATACTTGTGATATATTATCAAAGCATTTTGTACCTGAATTGTTTTTGATATTTTTAGAACGAGAACTCCCCCTCAACATGTGCATCAAGTATTTGAAAATGTTTTGCACACGGAGGCAAGAGAAAGAATTAACTTTTTTTGATTACCATTTTTCTAAAAGATATCAACATCACTTCCCTCAACAAATCAAGTAGATATAGCATTTCCGGGAAGGATGAGGTTTCCATAAATTCGCTCCCCCTCAATGTGTGCCTCAAGGTTTGAAAAGAGTTTTGCACATACTAGAGGGAACCTGCACATTGGGATGAATGATCACGTTGCAAATCAAAGGTTTAAGATAGATGCTCCCCCTCAACATGTGCATTGAAAATTTGAAATCGTTTGTCACATGTGGGAAGGACAGCGTGTACATTTTTGTGAAACCATTTACCGAATTATCAGTTTAAGTCCAATTTAAATTACACATTCTCCCCCGATCACACTTATCAAAACATTTGAGATTTGTGATCTCGTATAGATTTAAATTGATTTTGAAAGCTTTTAAGGAGAATTGTGACTTGATTGTGAAAGCGTTTGAACTGATAAGGATCGGATTTTAAGACTTTACACTCCATTGATAAAACATGCATTTATATCTTTTGAAAACAATTTTAATGCCAAATAACTTTTTAATTTAATTGAAATCATTCTCCCCCTCAATCAATGACATAGGTTGTTGATTGAGAGATAGGAATTTTGACAAATAAGTCCTGATGATTATGAAAAATAGAGATTGAGTTATTTTTCAAAGCATTTAGTTTTCAGCAGATAAATGTTTATAGAATCAGAGCATGGAATTTTGAAAACATGATAAAACATGGCTCTGTCCTTTCTTTTTAAAACCGGGTTATTGCCTGAAGATGACAATAAACCATTTCTCTTTCTCCCAAAATATATATATATATATATATATATATATATATATATATATATTTTTTTTTTTTTTTTTTTTTTTTTTTAAATTCGAACAAACATCTAAAGTCCCGTGTCATTCTTTGAATGACAGCACAAAGACCGTAGATATTATCGAACCGAAAAAAACATGACAAAATGACAATATTTTTTGAAGATTTTTATGGATTTTGAAAGTTTTATGATTTTCTATTTGATTTTTTGAGGGTTTTATAATTTTGTATTTTGTTTTTCGAATAAATATTTACAAGAGATAGATGAAGATAGACCTTTACTCCTCGTCTTCCTCCTGAAGACGTTTGAGAGTTTCTGGTTGAAGGCTTTTCAAACCAAGTCGTGGAAGAATAAACTCAAAACGTTCTCTTGGAAGAGCTTTGGTGAAGATGTCTGCTAGCTGATATTCAGACCTCACAAAATATAGTTCCACCACACCTTTTTCCACTTGTTCCCTGATGAAATGATGTCGAATGTCGATATGCTTTGCTCTTGAGTGTTGAACGTTGTTGCATGAGAGAGCAATAGCACTTTTATTATCACAGTACATAGGGATTTTGTTGAATTCAAAGCCATAGTCAGATAATTGAGATCTCATCCATAAGATTTGAGCACAACAAGATGACATGGCTATGTATTCAGCCTCTGTAGAGGAAATAGAAGTACTCATTTGCTTCTTTGAAGACCAGCTCACAAGCTTATCACCCAAAAACTGAGCACCTCCTGATGTACTTCGACGTGTATCTTGACAACCTGCATGATCAGCATCTGCATAGGCCGTTAGTGACATACCGGTGTCCTTAGGGTACCAAAGACCCATATTGATGGTTCCTTGGAGATACCGAAAGACCCGTTTAACTGCTTCAAGGTGCTTTTTAGTAGGCTTAGCCTGGTATCTAGCACACATGCAAACAGCGAACAAGATGTCTGGTCTACTAGCAGTGAGATACATCAGGGATCCAATCATACTCCGATATTTCGTTTGGTCAATCATGATCCCTGAGAGGTCCTCATCTAGTTTGGTTCGGTCAATCATGGGGGTGTCAACAGGGCCACATGAATCAAATCCAAATTTCTTTAAAATCTCTGTTGCATATTTAGATTGATTTATGAAAATGCCTCCGGGACTTTGTGAAATTTGTAATCCCAAGAAAAATGACATTTGTCCCATCATTGACATTTGAAACTTTGAACTCATTTCATTTGAAAAACGACCACATTCCATTGGGTCTGTCGAGGCAAAAATAATATCATCAACATAAATTTGAACATGAATTAAATGTTTGCCTGACTTCCTGATGAACAATGTAGGATCAACTGCTCCTTTGATGAATCCGGTTGACAGAAGAAACTTTGACAGTGTATCGTACCATGCCCTTGGAGCTTGCTTTAAACCGTAAAGAGCCTTCTTCAAATGATAAACGTGAGTAGGATGCTCTTGGTTCACAAATCCTTCAGGTTGGCTGACGTAGACGACTTCCTTAAGATCTCCGTTCAGAAAAGCCGTCTTTACATCCATCTGATATACCACCATGTTCTTACTAGCAGCATTAGCCAGAAAGATTCTGATTGCCTCGATTCGAGCAACTGGAGCAAAAGATTCTTCAAAGTCTATACCCTTCTCTTGACGGTATCCTTTAGCAACTAATCGAGCCTTGTTCTTCAACACATCACCATGCTCATCAAGTTTTACTTTGAAGATCCATTTTAGAGCTATAATCATAGCACAGTCTGGAGCAGGTACTAACTCCCATACATCAAGACGATCAAACTCATGAATTTCATCTTGCATGGCATTGAACCAGCTATCTTCATTCATAGCAGTTTTAACATCTTTTGGTTCGATCTTAGATAGTACGGAGTTGAAGAAGCACCATAAGGCATCGGTTGCGAGTTGCTTCCGGGTTGATACAGGACGAGAGGGATTTCCAATGATGTTGTCTAAGGGGTGATCGTGAGTCCATTTTCTGAGGTGTTCATGTGGCAGTTGTTGAGGAACTGAGGTAGCTGAGTCGATGTCTCCTGAAGAAGATGGTTCTGATGATGATTCAGGAGTAGCAAATATGTTTTCAAATGGAGCATCTTCAGGAGTTGCAAAGGGATTAACTTCATCATTGATGCCAGAAACATTTCCATGATGTACATTTGAAGAATGATGATTTGTTGATGAGACTGAAGGATCAGCAGCGGGTGCTTCTTGACTTAAGGATATTGAAACCGAGGGATTGACATCATTTACTGGAATATGAGCATCCTCTGTTGTAGGAGTCAGTACCTCATTAGTAATTGACTCATACAGTTCATCAAACATAGGATCAAACAATTTCTTTACATCATCTTCAGATGGAGGTACATATGGAGTTTCTTGAGAGGAGTTTGGAACAAGGGATGAACCAATGGGACTGTTTTGAAGTGCGGGTCCTGAGCTGGAGTGTCCAGGAGCCATTTGACCGGTCAGCTCATCAAACGTAATGATAACGCTACACGCGTCGTTCGGGGTCAAGGAAACTTCCTTTTCTTCGAGCAAGTTTTATAACACCCTAGGCAGTGAACCTAATCGTTGTAGTGTAGTAATTAGGGTAAGCCACGGGTATTGATATCGTTCTCTAGGGGAATAGGAATGGTAGTGAGAAGTTACTACGCTAAGGTTGAGGTTGAGGAAGATTATTTTTTTATCTTTTTATATTTTTTTAGAAATTGAAAAGGTACGAATCTCGGGTATTGGATTTGGGGGGTTGGTATTGCTACCGATTACTCTACTATTATCTAATTATCTAAGCTAAGGTTGTGATAGTCTATGTCTAATTGATTTGTACTCGTATGATAGTTTAAAGATGTGTTTACTTAGGTTTTACTACTCCTTAATTATCTCCTATTGATGGTTGATTTGTCACGTCCTTATTCCTAGTTGCGTTGTGATTCTAAGGCTATAGGGCGTGCTTGTTTCCCTAACTCTTTGAAATTACCAAAGGGTCTTGTTTACAAATCCTCTAGTGATTTATAGACGCCTACTCTACGGTTGTCCTTGAGTACTTTATCCTACAATTACCTAGATAATTATATTCTAAAGTTCACAAAGAAAAGTCAAGCATTAAGTACACAACGAATAATCTAGCGCACTCTAGATCATTAGTCAACTAAGATAAGTATCAACCAATCAATATTCAATAATTAAGTTTCATATTCCCTAAGCAAACACACAAATAAATTAGCCGGACATGGAGAACATGCAAGCATACACACAAATAATCAAAGACATAATTAAATTAATGAAGTAAATACTTATCTTGATGTATAATAGGGTTTAGAACCCTAAAATACTGCACAAGAAAGCCTTGGTTCGGTTTTAGGTTTTACTCCAAAAGACTACCCACAAAACTGAAAAATTCGGATTCTATATATAAGATTACATCTGCGACGGCGTCACCTTATGTTTCGTGACGCCGTCGTGTCGCCGTCATTAGGGTTTCGTCTTGGCCACGTAAACCTTGCGACGGCGTCACCTTATGACTGTGACGCCGTCCCCTTCAGCTCTGACGCCGTCTTGGCTGCATCTAGGCCGTCTGAGTAACGACGGCCTACTCCTTTAGAACCTGACGTCGTCCCTTGAAAACATGCAATTTCGCTTCTGACCCGTCGCAAAATTCCTTCCCGATGGCGTCGCAGATATGCAGTGACGCCGTCGCCTTATGTTTCAGCAGCTTTGAGTGTCTCGATTCTGACTTTGGCCATTTTCTTCGTATATTCGTGCCTTTTCGTCCAAATAAGCATCATTCCAGCATTTTGCCTTCAAGAGACCTAAAAAGTGAAAAGGAACGATATTAAGCAATAACGGATACAGAAGTGATCGAATAAGGGCTTAAATGACCCCTTAAAAAGGTACCTTTTAAAACCTTATCAAATATCCCTACACTTGCTATTTGCTTGTCCTCAAGCAAATGTGCTTTTAGCCAATTAATTTATAAGTTAGGGGTCATGAAGCATTCATTCAAAACGGTCCACAACACATATAAGCCCCGCAAAAGTCATAACAAGCACGGAAATTACATACTAGCACCTCACATGGGGTGTTTGGATACTCACATCTCTCTCGGGTGTATATATGAAATATAACAAATCGGAAATGGAAGATAAACACTCATTAACCGGTCCTAGTACATAGATTACCATAGGCTTGAGAATAGATCAATCCTCCGTCGCTTTGGCGTAAGCACCTAGGAAAGACTATCAAAGAGGTCTTTTAAAGGGTTGTAATGTTAGGCTTACGGTAGGGAAATGAAGGGTTTGGTGGGATAGGCTATTTAGTGGTGGATAGTCAAAAATCTCTATGTTGCAAGTATACGAAGAATGGCGTTGCTAAGCCAAGACTCGACACTCTAAAACTCTAGGCAACGAAAATAAACAAACATAATTTAAAAGATAGATGTAGGATGGTAGCCCGTTTTTTTTTTTTTTTTTTTTTTTTTTTTTTTTTGCATATACTTTTACTCTACCATCCTCTACGGTACATCAAAATGATAGGGATTTATAGACACATCCCTACACTTGAGTTTTTATTACTCTAACACTAATTTGACCCGAATTGAAAAGATCAAAACACTTGGAGTACATTATTATGCAAACAAAGGGAATTTGAGTTTAACGTTCTCTTCCCTATGTTTCATAAACTTTAACTTTTCCCATGAATCCCAATCATCCCAAAACTGTATACAAAGGATATGACTCGACTTAGCAACTCATGCAAGCAACCAGATAATTGAACTAAGGGTTTTGGGTGATAACATAAATTTGCACTAAAAGTGAGTGCAATAAAGGTAGGCTAAGGCGATTTGGGTGTATATTAGGGGGTGGGGTGTAAACAATGCTCTTCATTGATATCCCGGAAAAACCGAAACATCACGAGAACCGCGAAAAAGATAGGCTCTGAGGGGTTAACTAGGGGTATCGTGTACTAAAGATGAGTACAACGCAAAGGGTGTGGGGGAATTACTCAACCGATATGGAAGAAGTAATTATATTACAGGTATTAAACAAGGGTTTATCCTAATGCCTCTTATCATTTAGTTATTCCTAACTACACAAGTGTAGTCTCACTAGCGATCTCGGAATGCATCACAAAACAAGTTCTAGAATCTAATATACTACCGGTTCACACTCTAAGCATTAAAGATGAATGCTTTAATTCCTACTAATCTAAGGGCGATCCTCACATTTTGGGTGGAATTTAGGTGGTAAAGGGTTTTTGTGCTAGTCATGCAACTTCCTATCCATGAGACGCTTTTGTTAAGACTAATGGCCCACTCTTATACGTCATGAAAAAAATTTTAAATTTGGCTAAAATTACCCTAACCTACATTTTCTCATGGTTTATTACACAAATACACTTGGACAAAGCAAATAGTCAAGGATAAGCATAGTTTCAAAGTTCCCGTTTTATTTTCCCTCCCTACACTTAAACTGAACATTGTCCCCAATGTTCCCCGAAAGTATCAAAGTTATGATAATAGAAGGTAATTAAAAACGAAAGAAACTAATACTCCCCTGATTAGCTCGGTAGGATCCGTAAAAAGTGGTGGTTAAATCTTTTCCAAGAAGAGTTTTTTTCGTGAAAGGCTCCTTCCAAACTTGTGTAACTTCTTCTTGACAAACTAAACCTGCACACTAGAAGAAAACAAACGAAACCTTCGCGTAAAATCGGCGGTAATAATATACATAAGACTCGATTTAAACTAGGATATAATGCTTGTGGAATGGATGTTTACAGAATTTGTTTTGAAAGTTAAGATCTGGAAAATTCCAAAATTTTACAAGTAGCTCAGAAAACGAGAAAAAGTAAGCTGATGTTTTTATTCCTTCCTGACGCCGTCAGGTTTAAATCCTGACGCCGTCAGGTTATCCTGACAAAAACTGGTCTGCGATTTTCTGGAAAAAATTCTGGAAAATTTACATCTTTAGAATCTGGAAAAACTTCTGCAAAAACATCCATTATGACTCGATACAAGCATTTGACTCGAACAAACAAACATATATATCTTTTAGTTAATTGTTATTCTCATGTTTACGTTTCTTATGAAAACGTGTGTAATCCTCCCTACACTTATCCTTTATGTAAAATACCTTTATATGTAATTAAGACGAGGTTAAAAACAAAATAAAGCATTTTTACAAATTCAAACATGAGGACAAACAATTAATAAAAGATATATGACACTAACAAGCAAACAATTAAGCATGGGTTGCCTCCCACGAAGCGCTTTTCTTTATTTAAGAGTCTTGTAGCTAGACTCGTAGTCCTACTCCTACGTTTTTGCATCACCGCCCTCTTGACGGTCTCTATCGGGGGGTTCCATGTTGTAGAAGTGTCCCATGATACTCCTTTCTAAGAGTTCACCCTCTCCCCACTTGGTCCTATACTTCGGTCCTAAATTCAAACAATCTTTATAGAACCCGAAAAGCTTAGCCATAACATAATCTACTCCCTTTTCCCTATCCTCATCATTCCTGTAATAGACCGACAGTTTAAGTTCCTTTTCATCATTGGAGAGTGATGAAAACTTCTCAATCTTAAACGGCATTTGGTAGGCTACGTCGTCGGTCTCATCCTTGAATCGCACTACTCCTAACGATGGGTCATAGGTCATCCCGGTGCTTTCTACGAAAGGTTTTCCTAGAATAACGTGGGACAAGCTAGGGTCTATGGCCGTGCTAATATCTTCCACAATTATGAAGTCCGTAGGGAATGTGAAACTACCTACATAGACGGGCAATCCCTTAACTCTACCAAGAAAATTACACTTATCACTAGGATTATCGAGGTCTTGCCTAGTTGGGATAGGCTTCTTCATTATCCAATTGTAATAGGTGCTAGTCATTATGTTAATTGGGGATTTACGATCAATGTAAGCCTTTGCCATAAAAAGGTGTCCTATGCAACATGGTATGTTAAGATTCTAAGGGTTCCCAAACTTGATTCTAGGGCTTTTCCTAACATACATGTGACGGAGGTCACGCACTAAGTGAGGGTGGCGGGATAATTCTTCTTCCGTAGGAAATTTGTTGAAATAGTCATTGTCTACTTCATCTTCTTCCTCGGGTGTTTCATCATCAACAAATGTTTGGTCTTCTTCGTCATCGGTTTCATCCGGTTCCACTAAGGCGATGGCATTGACGAATTGGACGTGCTTAATAAGCTTGCTTGGATCCTTAATTTCTACACCTGGAGGCTCGGGAGTCGAGATAGCACTAACCTTCCTATCACTATTTATGGCTTTCAACAGGTTGTCTATCTTCCTATCCATCTCGGCTTGTTGATGGTTAAAGCGGTCCGAGAGCTTAGCCATTTGGGTTTCTTGGGACGCAACTATGTTTTGCAACATCCCTTCGATACTCTGTTGGTTAGGACCGTTAGGTGGGGGCCACGAAAAATCATTGGAGGTGAATTCTTTGGTTTGTCCCCAGTAAAAGTCGGGCTTGTTTTTCCATGCCTCCCGGGTTTCATTGAAATTCCTAGGTCCGGGCGTTGTAGGGAATCTTCCTCCCGTTCCATTATTACGCGAGGATGCGTATTCAACGGAAGCATGTTCGGGGGATAGGGTGCTAGTGCGCGTGTTATGAGGATCACAAAACGGCTCGCACGAAGAGGAAACTTTGTTTATATGGCGCGAGGACTTAGGATTCTCGTAGGAACTCATGAGGAATTTGACTTGATCTTCAAGTTTGATCATCCTACGGTCGGGAGGAGGCAAGGAGATTGCCTTGACGGTTTTGGGAAGTTCACGGGGGTCATCCCAACTTTCGTTGTCATAGAGGGCAAGGTCCTCTATTATTTCCCATGATTCTTCCGCGGTGAGATCACTAAGTTTTCCACCGGCCGCTTGGTCAATGGATCGCTTAGTGGGAAAGTTGACATGATCATAAAAGATTTGGACTTGGAGCCAAAGATCAATGCCGTGATGAGGGACTTTATGAAGTAAGTCCTTGAATCGGGTCCATGCTTCGTAGAGAGATTCACCTTGACGTTGTTGGAACATCAAGATGTCATTCCTAAGCTTAGTGGTTCTCCCCGGTGGGAAAAATTGAGCAAGGAAGCGAGAAGTAAGATCATCCCAACTTGAGATGGAGCCGGCGGGAAGTCGCTCAAGCCAATTACTAGCTTGGTCCCGTAGAGAGAGTTGGAAGAGACGCAAGCGCGTGGTCTCCCGAGTAGTAGCATCAAGGTCGATGGAATCGACAATTTTGAGGAAATCCCTCAGATGCTGATTTGGATCTTCGGAACGAAGTCCATGGAATGCACATCCGTTTTGCACCAACCGGATGGTGTCGGATCGCAGGGCCGTAGTTTGGGCTTGGTCGGGAAGCTCAATGGTGTTCCTATAACCTAGGTGGTTTGGTCTCGAGTACTCACCAAGAGTACGGGCTCTTGGCGGGTCGTTTGGTGGTGGGTTGATGAGTGGTGGTTGGTTGTCACCTTCCATGGTAAAAAGTGATGGGTGTTACGAACAAAGGTCACGAAGAAGGGGGATATACTAAGAGAAAGCTAAAAAATGAGAAAAATTTACTTGATAGGAATCAAGCAAAGAAACCTAAACGAGGTGGACTACTAACTAGCTATTCTATTCCCCGGCAGCGGCGCCAAAAACTTGATAACGCTACACGCGTCGTTCGGGGTCAAGGAAACTTCCTTTTCTTCGACCAAGTTTTATAACACCCTAGGCAGTGAACCTAATCATTGTAGTGTAGTAATTAGGGTAAGCCACGGGTATTGATATCGTTCTCTAGGGGAATAGGAATGCTAGTGAGAAGTTACTACGCTAAGGTTGAGGTTGAGGAAGATTATTTTTTTATCTTTTTATATTTTTTTAGAAATTGAAAAGGTACGAATCTCGGGTATTGGATTTGGGGGGTTGGTATTGCTACCGATTACTCTACTATTATCTAATTATCTAAGCTAAGGTTGTGATAGTCTATGTCTAATTGATTTGTACTCGTATGATAGTTTAAAGATGTGTTTACTTAGGTTTTACTACTCCTTAATTATCTCCTATTGATGGTTGATTTGTCACGTCCTTATTCCTAGTTGCGTTGTGATTCTAAGGCTATAGGGCGTGCTTGTTTCCCTAACTCTTTGAAATTACCAAAGGGTCTTGTTTACAAATCCTCTAGTGATTTATAGACGCCTACTCTACGGTTGTCCTTGAGTACTTTATCCTACAATTACCTAGATAATTATATTCTAAAGTTCACAAAGAAAAGTCAAGCATTAAGTACACAACGAATAATCTAGCGCACTCTAGATCATTAGTCAACTAAGATAAGTATCAACCAATCAATATTCAATAATTAAGTTTCATATTCCCTAAGCAAACACACAAATAAATTAGCCGGACATGGAGAACATGCAAGCATACACACAAATAATCAAAGACATAATTAAATTAATGAAGTAAATACTTATCTTGATGTATAATAGGGTTTAGAACCCTAAAATACTGCACAAGAAAGCCTTGGTTCGGTTTTAGGTTTTTACTCCAAAAGACTACCCACAAAACTGAAAAATTCGGATTCTATATATAAGATTACATCTGCGACGGCGTCACCTTATGTTTCGTGACGCCGTCGTGTCGCCGTCATTAGGGTTTCGTCTTGGCCACGTAAACCTTGCGACGGCGTCACCTTATGACTGTGACGCCGTCCCCTTCAGCTCTGACGCCGTCTTGGCTGCATCTAGGCCGTCTGAGTAACGACGGCCTACTCCTTTAGAACCTGACGTCGTCCCTTGAAAACATGCAATTTCGCTTCTGACCCGTCGCAAAATTCCTTCCCGACGGCGTCGCAGATATGCAGTGACGCCGTCGCCTTATGTTTCAGCAGCTTTGAGTGTCTCGATTCTGACTTTGGCCATTTTCTTCGTATATTCGCGCCTTTTCGTCCAAATAAGCATCATTCCAGCATTTTGCCTTCAAGAGACCTAAAAAGTGAAAAGGAACGATATTAAGCAATAACGGATACATAATTGATCGAATAAGGGCTTAAATGACCCCTTAAAAAGGTACCTTTTAAAACCTTATCACGTAACGTGAATTGTTTCCATGATATTTCGGGTTCTTTTGTTGTAGATTCGGTATCCCTTTTTGTTTGGTGCATATCCTACAAATACTCCAATGTCAGCTTTAGCCCTAAGTTTGCCCAAGTCTTGACCCTCATTAGTTGGATAGCACAAGGCACCAAACACACGAAGGAAAGATAGATTAGGTTTTCTATTGTGGACAAGTTCATATGGAGTTTTTCCATGAATAGTGTGAATCAGGGAACGATTTTGTGTGTAGCATGCAGTGGCAATTGCTTCAGCCCAGAGAAACATTGGAACCTTTGAGTAGATCAGCATTGTTCTAGCAGCTTCAACAAGAGTACGATTTCGTCTTTCAACTACACCGTTCTGTTGCGGGGTTCGTGGAACACTTCTTTGATGGCTGATTCCAACGCTTTCATAGAATTCACTAAGTTGTTTGTTGACAAACTCAGTTCCATTGTCTGTTCTGATAATTCTGACAGTTTTGTTTAGTCGAACCTGCAGCTGTTTGATGAGTTTGATGATGATATCAGGAGTTTCATCCTTTGTCCTTAAGAACTTGACCCAGGTGAATCTAGAGTAATCATCAATCACAACTAACACATATTTCTTCCCAAAGATATTCTGCACCCTCATTGGTCCACATAAATCCATATGAATCATATGAAGAACTTCTGTGACAGAGTTAGTAGGTTTGGGTTTATGGGCATACTTCTTGCTTTTTCCCAATTGACATGCTGAACAAAGATGATCCTTTTCATACTTTAGTCTAGGTAAACCTACAACTAAGTCCTTTCTGGAAAGATCGTTGATGGTGCCGAAGTTCAAGTGATTGAGACGACGATGCCATAACCATGACTTTGTTTTTGAAGCCTTAGATAACAAGCAGATTGGAGATGCCCTCATCATGTCATCGATAGAGATGGTGTAAAGGTTTGAGCCACGAGTTCCTTTCAACAGTTCCTTACCGTTAAGATCTCTAACAAAGCAGGTATGTTTTCTGAAGGCTACTTCTAGATCAGAATCACAGAATTGACCAACAGAGAACAGATTATGACCTAAACCTTCCACATAATACACTCTCGAGATGACACTATCACCAACAACATAATCTCCATAACCCATTATAGTACCGAAATGATCATTACCAAATCTAACAGTCCCGATGAATTTGCTCACGAAGTTCATGAGCCGCGACCGATCACCAGTCATATGCTTGGAACAGCCTGAGTCCAGGTACCACAGAACGATTTGAACGATCTGCAGTTGAACACAGACAAGAATGGATAACTGGATAATTGGGATCCCCATGCAAGAATGGGTTCCATTTGGTTAGTTACAATGGTTGGACCACCCACATCAGAAATAGAAGCATTCATATCAGAAAGTGAGGCAATGGAATCATTGTGAATAGATGCAGTGCTAGTGTCTGTATTAGCCCTGTTCACAGTGTGATCATTTCTTAAGGGAATAGTTCTACCAGTAGGCATCCATTTTCTAGTTGGCATTAATTGATTAGTCTTATGACCAACAGGTATCCAATAGAAGCCTATTTTACTGAATGTTCTTCCTGTGGGTTTCCATTGTTTTCTAACTTTCATTCGTTTTTGCCTTTTAGCCTTCTTAGCATGAATATTAGCATTAACAATATTAACTGGACAATTAGCATCATTAGGCAGAACATTAACATCACATTCATGATTAGAAACAGAATTCAAGCAGTCATCAGTACAAGGTTTGCAAATAGTATCAGAATTCGAATTAATTACAGTACGCCTATGGCTAATACTAGAATCAACACGATTCGTTTTATTCGATTCAAACTTAAAGTTCCTAGATTGTTCTTCTACTCTTTTCCAGTGCACATTCTTAGCTTGCGAGGTCCTATCATTCCTTGTATTGTCTTGAGACTTTGACCTGCTCCCTTTAATGTCACTGATTACTCCTGTAGAGGGAATGGGAACATTAGTTTGTTTTACTACTCTTTGCACCACCTGTTTAGATGTGCTGGGATCTGAACTACATGCCGGTGCACTAAGGTTCACTTTCTTAACACTAGAGGTACTGAGATTAGTACTCCTAGAAGGCAAATTTGAGTTCACTTTCCTAGCATTGACAGATCTAGAATCTGAACTACGCCTCACATTCAAAACATTGGGAATCGAGTGCATATCATATTTGGCCTTAGGCATTGAGCATGGAATCAAAGGGTTAACTCTCTCACCTAATGTCTTTGGGCATATTGTGATCAAACATTCTAAGATTTCTTGAGATCGTTTGGCATATAAGCATGCATGTCCAATTGCATTATCATGAGGTTTCTCTAGCTTATCCTCTTCAACAATCTCACGCAGGCATTCTAAGCAATCCTTAAGGGATGAGAAATATGTTTGAATGGCAAGTTTGTTGTTCCTTAGATGAGGGGGGACATATGTCATAGATAAAGCATATTTATTACTAGAGTGAACCTTAGATACAACATTTTCCTCATTGATCATTGGCATTTTCCCTTTTACCTGACTCTTCAGATTCTCAATTTCCTTTTGCAATGAAGTTATTTGTTCGTTGTTTTTGTTACGAGTGACTTTAATTGATTCAAACAACTCATTGAAGTGACGTTTAACCTTTTCATTTTCTTCTAGAAAACTTTCGTTTTCCTTTTGTAAAGCATTTACTAGGTTTTGAAGATGAAACGTTTGAGAATTCTGAGAATCTAAAGAAGGAGGCATTTGGGAGCCTGTCATATTGTTTGTTTGACCCTTTAATTGAGAGATTTGGGCTTTCAACTTTCTGATCGTGTTGCACTGAGCTTGAATCTGTTCATCACGTTTGTTAATTTGAAAAACTGCATCAAACTCTGGAGCATCTGAAGATGTCTTGACATTTGAAGTTTTGACATTTTCTTTAAGATGTTGATATTTTAGTTGTAAATTAAAAAGCTCAACTTCTAGTTTAGAAAAATGTTTAACGAAATTGTCGTGATCATCCAGTTCAATTTTCTCATTTAGTTTAGAATTAGTTTTTTCAAGCTCAATGACACGATCATGGGAGACTTTCAGGGCCACAGATAATTCATGAAATTTGGAAGCATTAATAGAGCAATTTGAATCAGTGAAAAACACATCTTGAGCAACACATTCAGTAATAAGATTCTCATTTAATGTATGCAAGTTCTTTCTCTCAATCTCATTATATTTTAGTGCACACTCATAGTCACTAACTTCAACAACCATTGCATCAAATTCCTTTTCCATTCCCTTAATATCAGTTTCTATTCCCTTTTTAAGACTCTCAAAGTGATCTTTTAGAAGTTTAAAGAAGGGCATGACCTCAGTCAAATAACATTCTTTCATTTGTTCAAAACCCCTTTCTCCTTCAGTTATACCTGTGGGTGTGATCCTTTTCTTGCAAGTTTTCTCAAAATCAACAAATAGTTGAAATATCACGTATTGGCTAATTAATGTCTTGCTTTTAGTGGCAATTTTTCTAGGTACAAGATGCATTGGTGTATTAGGAGGATACACAGTCGCTCTAGGCATTTTCCAAAGGGGAGGGTTAGTTTCAACAATATTTTCTGCTTTCTGCTTATCTAAATCTTTTTTCCAGAAGACTTGTTCGGGAGTCAACAAAGTTTGAGGCTTAAACTTGTTTAAGGAAATCCAGTTTTCCTTCTTATAATCATGAGGAGTGATATTTATGTTTTTCTCTTTGCATTTAGGATCATTTTGTTTCTTATTCATCTTTTCCCTAGTGATTTCATTTGATTTCTTATCTTCCTCAGTGCACTCAACGCAACTAGGTTTCTGCCTAGGCTTAAGGATTTCGTCACCATCATAAAGCACCTTATGAGCATTTCTAGCCTTTTTAATTACCTCTGGATTCGGTTCCTCAACAAGGGGAATGCTATGCTTATCGCTTAAGACTCGATGTTTGGTGACCATGTGAGCAGTCTGAATGGTGTTTCCTTGTATGTACAACTTGTTTTCAAGTTTGTTTTTCAAAGTTTTCAGATTAGAAAAATCTCTCAAGAGTTTTGATTCCTTTGCATTAAATTCTTGCTTAAGCATTTTCACATTTTCTTGAAGTTCTTGTTTTTGTTTAACTGTTTTAGAAAGTTTTTCTTGCAAGGAATTTAATTCTTGTTTCAATACTTCTTCTCTAAACTTACTTTTTCTAATTACTGTACTCACTTGGACATCCATTTCCTGCTCACGAGTGGTCAACTCAAATTTTGCACGTTGTTCGTAAATAGCAACACGTTCCTTATAGGCATTTAGTTCAGAAATTAAGGAATCATCAGGAGCACATGCAGTGTATTCATCAAAGACATAGTCATTGTTGACTGCAGAAGATGCATCACTTGGTACAACTTCACTTTCACTTTGTTTCACGTATTGATCGTATGGGACAATATTGTTATTACCCATATTTTCAACATTTGATTCAATAGTTTCAGTTGATTGTACTTTGTCATGCATCTGTTGCACATCAGCATCATCGTATAGTTTTAATACCTCTGAGATGAGTTTGTCCTTGGATGGGCCAGCTTGTGGTGAAGAAGAGATCTTGGGAGAAACCATTGGAGAGATGCTAGCCATAAAGATTGTGTGTGCAGTAGGTCCATCATCTACATCAGAGTCGTATGCATCACAGTCAGCGACTTGAAAGGCGTTCTGATGATTGTGACCTATCTCCTGAATAGGCTGTTCATCCACATCTGCATCATAGGTCTTGGCATTGCCCTCAGCAAGAAACAGCAATTCCTCTTCATCCAACGCAGCACCATTGTCCTGAGCTTGTGCCAGCAACATCTTATCTCTGAAGTAATCAGCATTCTGTGGACGCTTTGGAGATGTGCAGTTCCTTGCAATGTGTCCTTCACCACCACAGTTATAGCATTTGATTGGCTTAGCTTGACCTTGGTTACCATTTCTTCCTCGATTCTAGTTGCCAACATAACCTCTCCCAGCTCCACCTCTTCCCTGATCATACTGTCTTTCCTGAACTGGTTGCACCACGATCCTTCCATCTTTAACAGTGGCTTGATTATGTGGGTTAGATGCAGTTCTGAGGTTGTTGTTGGTTTGTGGGAGAGAATTCATGTTTTGACTAATGAGAAGAGCTAGTTGATTAATGATGTTACCCACGTGTGCATCAGCATCAGCTTGTTTGAACATAGGATCAGGGATGAGTTTGTGATTACCATTACCCAAGGGTATGACTTGTGATGCTTTGGTTGTGATTCCAATGTTTGAGTAGAAAGTTGTTGAGTCATTAGACGAGTTTGTCTCTACCTGGTTGGTTTTGAACTGATTGAGAATCAATTTTTCAAACATAGCATGTCTCTCATTCTGAAGGAGGAAGGCATAGAGTTGCTCATAGTTTGTATTCTTCAGTCCTTTAGTGAGCTTCACAGCTGTGACAAACTTGTGCCATTCGGGATTCATGTTGTTCACAAACTTTGAGTTCAACTGAATGTTAGGCATAGTCATTCTGATGTTCCTCATGTCATTAACTAACTTATGAAATCTCACATAGTACTCATAGACACTCTCATCTGGTTTCATCTTGAAGTGCTCAAATTCGTCATAGAGTTGGGATTCTCTGTCTTCCATAGTTAATTCTGAACCTGAGAGAAGCATCTTAACATTATCCCAAACTGCCTTTGCATCAGTGTTATGATTGATCAGCTTGTAGATGTCTTTAGGAAGACCTTGAAGAACAATGTTTGAAGCCCTGATATCTGCATCGAATCTCTTTTTCTCCTTATCATCAAGCTCATCATACATCTTAGGTCTGTCCATTCCGTAAACAGGAGTACCATCTGCATTAGTATCAAGTATGTCTCTAGTCGTCTCAACTCGATATGGTCCTTCATCAATGGATTTAAGAATGTTGACACCATTTTCCTTTCCAAGGAAATACAGTCTGATTCGTTGAGCCCAAGAATCGTAGTCAGTTCTGTCAAGCATGGGTGGACGAGTATCTGAGCCAGCTGCTTGAACATCCTCGGCAACAGTGGAGATGACAGTAGGAACGTTGGTAGACATGTTAACAGATTATACGGGATTTTATAACTCTATGATTAAACCGGGAAATAGATTCTTTCACGGGATTTTACTAAATCAAGAGAAAACCGTAAACACTCACTCAAGTCGCTAGAAGATAATGTACTAAGTCGCTAGAAGTTAATGCACTAAGTCGCTAGAAGTTAATGCACTAAGTCGCTAACCTTAATTCGCTACACCCCTAAGTCGCTAGAGTCCCAAGTCGCTAGACAGAAAAGCAAGTCGCTAAGTAGTAACTCGCTACAGACCAAGTCGCTAGCCAAATTTTGGCAGCAATTCGCTACACAAGTCGCTAGAGACACAAGTCGCTAAAGAGCAACTCGCTACAGACTAAGTCGCTACCACAAGTCGCTACCCGTAGTGGAGAGTCCACTACTTGTACTTTAACTCGCTAGATCTAACTCGCTAGTTCCAACACTGTAAGTCGCTACACAAATGTGAAGCAAGTCGCTACCAAGAAAATATTACGTGAGCTAAGTCGCTAGCTTGAAAAACCATATAAATATCACTTTTCAATCCAAAAACAACCCAACCAAGATGATTCAAGCTTACCAAATGAAAACCTAAACACTTTTGATGATTCTAAACATAAAAGTACCAACAAAATTCAAGCTTTAACACAAGAAATCAACCAAATGATGCAAAAACCACTAAACTTTTTCAAACTCAAAAACCACCTAAAAACCACTAGAAATCCAAAGATGTGCAAGATATGATCTAACCATGTCTCTGATACCAATTGTAAGATATAACTTTTCACATACACATCAAACCATAACACAAAGTAGCATATAGATGGAATTCTAGAGAGAGAAAGTTAGAGGTTTAGGGAACTTAGTGAGAGAAAGTGAAAGATATTATTATGAGCTCCAACTCTCTACCTTGGGAGGTAGAGAGTATTTATAGTCTTACATAAATCGCCACACTTTGGGCTGTGGATCAGGCATACAGTGGGTAAAGACCCGTCCGTCCTCCACGGTGTTACTTAACTAAATACTACTAAACTTAAATGAACTATGACTACGAGCTTTCTAACGATTACATATACTTGAGGTGACCGACTCTTTAATACCGGGAATTTCTAATTCCTAACACTACTCACTCTTGGGCTAGCTAGTCCTTTGGTGGAATCATGACATCACCCTGGTGAACTAATAACCAGTCCAACACTTAGAACGTGAATCAATGGTGTGTTGAAAACCCTAATGATTTTTGGCAAACCATCACAACCATCAACGGATTTGGAATGTCTTTACCTGTAGCCGTTAACTCAGTACTAGCCATGGTATTCCACTGCCTTTACCACAAGCCATGATCTTGAGGGCTAGCCAACTCTTCATCTTGTGAAGACATGGTGAGTTGAGCACCATACAATTATTGGCAAACTGTCAGCCTCCAACGGATTTGATTTCTCTTTACCAGATTCGTTTGCTCATGGAGTAGCCAATGTTTTGGTGTGTGAGACCAAGGTACATTGAGAACCCTCTGATTTTGAGTAAAACATAAACTATCAACGAATTTGATGAGCACACCAGAGCCGTACTCTCATGGTGAGTCAACTCTTTCTTGTCTAAGACATGGTGAGTTAATTGGTGGTGTGGTAATTAACCAACACACAAAACCTGAGAATAATATACTCAAATATACAAGTTAGTCAACAAGCAAAATATGTATATGATTTTTTTTAATAAAGAAAAGAAAGAAAAAGTATACAACAAGAATGTGACAGAGTACCATAATCAAGAAGAGGCAGCTTTGGCAACAATGAGTTTATCCCTGATGAGCCTAACTAACTGCTCTGCATTGACCATATCATTCCCCACAGTATCAGTAGAAATCACCAACTGATGTTTCAGCATTTGCTCCATAACCTTTACAGAGAGGGGGTATTGCAGATCTAAAAACATATATACAGAGATGCCAGACAGAGTTTCCAACACATGAACATTTGAAAGAGGATAGAACTCCCAATGATAAACCTTCCAATCATCATGTCCTTCCCAAACCCTGAACCCTTTACCATCTTGGTAAATTGAGTCAAATAGCACATGAAGATCACCCAACAACAATAGACCAGCACCAGTGGCAGTATGAGTCTGAAAATAATCAGTCACCTTAACATATAACTTGATGAGATCCTGTCTATCCACCAGCTGTAGGATCCCATTAAGAAAGGTAAAATGCTTGAAAGACTGTTGGGAATTATGTAATAGTAGGTTCCTGCTGATAAGGTTCCTGCTGATAGTATTATAGTTTCTGCTGATAGTGAGGTTTCTGCGGATAGTGCAATTTCCTCTGATAGTTAATTTGTTTCTGCAGATATGTAGTTTTCGCTTTATTAGTTTATTAGTTACGATATGCATGAGTTAAAATAGGAATAGATTGTGCATATATTTTGAGTGATGAGCAAGCTGCAAAGTTAGGGTTTCTTGTTCTATAAAAGAAACTAGCGGATAGGGTTTAATGTACGTTTTTGACAATAACATTCATAGTGAATTGATATAGATCCATAGAGGATCAAGTTATTGGTGTTTCTTGTCTTCTTGAGTATTGTATTTATTTTCCGCGTGAGTACAATTCTAGTAAAGGTTCTCCATAGTTCTCTTGTGATTACACAGGTTAACTATACTCTCTCAAGGCTCATAAGATCTATCTGGGACTGAACCCAACAAGTGGTATCAGAGCCTCGTGAGAATCTTTCTAAGAAGACAGTCTAATTCTTCTCCACAAAACCCTAACAATGACATCATCAAAACATTCAGACTCTGAGAATGATGAACAACCTGAGCCAACTAACACCCAGTCTACTATTCAGCAAGTGGTCACTATGTCCAACACCAATGGAAAATTCCCCTACCTAAAGAAGGACGAACATGACATATGGACCATGAAGATGCAAAATTATATGTCCAATACGGATGTCAATCTCTGGAACATTGTTCTAAAAGGCAACAGTAAGAAGGCTACTGGAAGAGATACTGATGGGAATTTGATAATACTTCCACCTACAACAAGTGCTGATCAAATTGCTCTTCAGAGGGAAACCAAGGCGAGGACTACTTTGCTTCAAGCTCTTCCAGATGAGCACATGAGCGACTTTTGTCATCTGGATGATGCAAGAGAGATCTGGAGAGGGATAAAAGCAAGGTTTGGTGGAAACGATGAGTCTAAGAAAATGAGAAAATCTATGCTGAAGCAAAAATTTCAGGAATTCTCAATCTCTGAAGAAGAAGGCATACATAAGGGCTTTGACAGGTTCCAAAAGATCCTCAGCCAGCTTAATCAGTTGAAGTCTAAACCTGACAATGAGGAGTGCAATCTCAAATTCCTTCGTGCTCTACCTTCTTCCTGGATGCATGTCTCTCTCACACTCAAGGCCAAGGGAGGCCTTGATTATTTAAGCTTTGATGACTTATACAATAAGCTTAGATCTCTTGAAATTGATATCAAGGGTCATTCATCTTATTCTCCTACTCCAACACACTCAGCTTTTGTTAGTGCTACCAGTGCTAACACAATGGTGTCTTATGCTGAGAGTCCCACTTCTTCATCAGCAGCATCCAGAACACACAATTCTTTTACAAGAAGATCAAAGTCTAATTCTATGATAGAAGATGTGCTCTACTCATTTGTTGCTGAATCTGAAGATCAATAGTAGTTGACCTATGAAAACTTTGAACAAGTGGATAAATGGGATATGGAGGAGATGGATCTTAAATGGCAGATGGCCATGCTTGCTGTGAAATTCAAGAGGTTTGAGGAGGGCTCTGGATGGAAGTTTGGCTACAAAGGAAGAGAATCAGCTAGGTTTGACAGGAAAAAGATTAGATGCTTTGAATGCAACCAACTTGTTCACTTTGCCAGAGAATGTCCTAACAAGAAGGTAGGTGACAGAAGAAGGTATAATGCATACAAGCTCAAGGAAGCTGAGGAGGTGAAGCCTACAACCTTGCTATCACTGGAGAACAGGGTTGACTGGGATGATCATGTGGATGATGGTGAGGATGAAAAGCCTCAAGTTGGACTGGTTGCTGATACTGCTGGAGAGTTTGCAATGATGGGCATCACTTCTCAGGTACAAAGTTGTATATTTGGTTGCAATAATAAATATGATGCTCTTAAAAGTGAACTTGATGATGTTAATGATAAATATAAACAATACTATATTCAAGTCCAGGCTTATAAGAATGTTAGCCTTAATAGTTTTTATTAGAAGTGATGGCCATTCACATTTAGGAACTTTGTAACTCGTGTTAGATATCGTGATAAAATAGTCATCGGACTCGTGGATTGGGCTAAGCTAAATGGGTATTAGTTTAGTTAAGCTTGCCTTATATCAATCCTTGCCCAATCCATTTCATACGAAGCCCATACAAGGCCCATGGCCAAGCCTTAGGGCATCCTTTGTCTTGTACTATAAATACCCCTCAAGTATGTCATTTGAGGGGTGTGCTTGAAAGTGTGTGTGTGTGTGTTTTTCCTTGAAGCAATATACAACTTATTGTTTTCATCTTCTTTACTTTATCTCTCTAAAACATTCATATCATCATTCAAGTCACCACATCTTTTCCTTATCTCTCTAGTTATATTGTGTGAAATGGATTGATAAAAAGGGTCCTAACAAGTGGTATCAAGAGCCTAAAGATGATTTAGAAGTGTTTTTTGTTGAAAAAATCGTGTCTTTTTATATCAAAAATCTTGTCTTAAATTTTTTTTGGCATCTTTGTCTCGTTTATGCTTAAAAAACTGGTTCTCTTTATGATTATTATGGTCCAAAAATCTTGTTTATCAGTTTCTTTTGACTGTTTATAACAGTGTTTGTGTCCAAGAATTCATATTTATCAGTCCTTTTTTTGTCCAAACAGTTGTCATATTCAGTTCAAAGCAGTCCTTTTTCTTATTCCTGTCAAAACAGTTTTTTGTCCACAAAGTATCTGTTTTCAAGCTTATAGTCATCAGATCATTTTTGTACTAAACAGTCTTTGTTCTAATCTTTACTGGTTATTGTGGTCTAAAACTGGTACAAAAACTGGTCAGAAATAGTTGTCTGAAAAACGTTGCCAGAAAAGTTGGTCGGAAAAAGTCAACGAAAAAGTCAAAACCCTCTTTTTACGCGTAAGGCTCCTGGTTTACGCATAAGACCCCATTTTTACGCCTAAGACCTTACGCCTATCTTCAGTTCAGTTACAATTTACTTGGAAAGTATTTTGTACGTGGTTACGCTTAACTCATAATCGTAAGGGCTTCTAGACAAAAGCTTACGCGTAAGGTTGTTTACGCATAAGGTTTTTCAAAAAGCTTACGCGTAAGAGTATCTACGCCTAAGGGGTTACGCATAAGGTTTTTCAAAAGCTTACGCATAAGGTTTTTTCAAAAGCTTACGCATAACCAAGGTTTTTACGCATAACCTTTACGAACAAAGGGTATTGAAACCAGTTTAGAAAAAAAAAAAAAAAAATTAAATTTTTGGCGGGAAAACTTGAGTAAAATTTAAATTTTTGAGGAGACTAAACGTTCCATTTTTACGCGAAATTCAAATTTTGGTTTAACTGTGAAAATTTTGGTCAAAAATTCAAATTTTTGGGCCTAAATTCAAAATTTTCGGGTCAAATTTGGCGTCAAAATTGTCATAACTCAAATTTTTCATACGATCTTAGAATAGATTTTTATAGTGAATTTCAAATTTTGGGCGAATTTTTTTTAAGAACCAAGGTTACGAGAACGACTTTCAGAAACACCTCAACCGAGCTTAATCTTCATCAACCACAACTCCTTTATCGTTGAATCGATCCTACATCAACTTTATCAGATCATACCTTCATCAATGGCAACTCAACAAGACATTCATGCAGCCGGTGCCGAAAACCGACCTCCTATGTTGGCAAAAGGTGGTTATCTTCAATGGACAAGTCGAATGCTCCGCTACATCAAGACCAAACCTAATGGGAAACTCATGATTAAATCCATTCAGGATGGACCCTTCCAGCCTCGACAAGTTCATGTACCTGGAAATGCAGATGCAACACCTCCCATCCCACCATCCTCTCATCTTCAAACTGAATCAGAATACACTGAAGAGGATCAGAAACAAGTCGATGCAGATGACATGGCAATTCATATTATCCAACTGGGTTTACCAATAGACATCTTTGCTGTGGTAGACAGTTGTGAAACTGCTTTCGATATGTGGGAACGTGTAAGACGGCTATGTTATGGAACAGCAATTGGTAAACAAGACATGGAGAACAAGCTGTTAACTGAATGGGAAAAGTTTACATCTACACCAGGAGAATCCATTGAATCCTACTATGGAAGGTTTTACACTTTGATGAATGAGCTTATCAGAAACAAGTTGGCACCCAGAACAATCGTTCAAAACATCAAGTTCCTGAATAATCTTCCAGAAGAATGGGGACGATATGTCACTATCGTCAACCAAACAAAAGACTTACATCAGGTGAACTTTGATCAACTCAACGATTTTCTGAAACAAAACCAAGCTGAAGTGAATGAAGTCAGGAAAGAAAGATTGGCAAAGAATCATGATCCATTGGCACTTATTGCTAAGACTCAAACTACAGTGAATACACAACAACAAGCTTCATCATCTTCCAACAACAACTTGCAACAATACATTCCACAACCACAACAACAATTCTATCCAGATCAACAATACCAGGAAAAAGGAATCACTGATCCTGAAACTGACCCAGAAGCGACCTTGCAACAGATATTTTCTTTATTGGATAAAGCATTTAACAGTCGCATCGGTAATCAGTCGGGTCAGTATGTTGGAAATCAGATGGGACAGAATGTTGGGAATAGAGCAGTGGGTAATCAGAATAGCAATGTTGCAGCCCCTGTCGTTGGGAATTATGGAAATGTGAATCAGGGGAATCAGATGCAATATGCAGGGCAGTTTGATGGACATCAAGGGGGTCAGATTGTGAATCAGAATATGGGATATCAAAATGGGAATAATTGTTTTATGACTTATGTTCAGAATGCTACCTCCGAACCTCAAAGACAAGATTCAGGATCTAGTGTCAACCGACTTACAAAGCTTGAAAAGATCCAGTACATGTTGATGTTAGCAGAAAAAGAAGAGTTGGGAATTGAGTTGACTGCTGAGGAAATCAAATTCAGGTACCCAAAATGGGAAGATAAAGCAAACGATAATGCAACCTCCAGTCATACAATCAATCAACAAGACACAACATCAAGCGGTACTTATGACACAACTCCTGTCTACGACACATATTCACTCAATGAGGTACCAAATTCGTTTACTCATGAGAAGCCACATTCTGTGTCTCCCGAACCTTATTATGACACATATGTGGGAGAGCAAGTTAATAGCAATGTTAACTCTGAAACTCCATATATGGATCCTAATGGAGGTCAAGTGATACATAATGGTGCTAATGATGAGGAAACACGTGCTTATTTTGAATCATTAATTAATAATTGTGGTATTGAGATTGAGAAAGTTAGTAAGGTCAATCGCGAGGTTAAGGCCGCGAATAAAAAATTGACCGCTGAGCTTGAGAGTTACAAGGGGAACGCAAAAGCCTTTGAATTTCATACAAACAAACTTTCAGAATTAGAAATTGGTTATCGAGATTCTGTTTTAAGAGAAAAACAATTGCAACTCAAGTATGACACACTTGATGTGAATTTGAACTTGAAAATAAAATCTTTAAACAAGGAAATTTCTGAACTAAATGACCAACTTTCTAAACAAAAAGCACTGTTTTATGATCTTGAAAAAGAGAAGAAACAGTTGATTGTTGATTTTTCAAAACGAGAAGATTCTCTTCTTGATGAAATTCTGGATAAAAATGAAACTATCAAAAAATTGGATAATTTGCTTCTTACAACGGGTCATTCCGCTAAAACAAACAAGATGCTTTCTAATCAAGCAAATCCGATTTTTCACACTGCACATAAAATGGCTCTTGGTAATAACCCTTCTTCGTTCCTCAACAAAGCTCAGAAATCTCAGAATGTGTTGAACAATGGAAAACCTTTGCATGAACCCATAATTGTTCGTGATTCTCTTGAAACGTTGGAACTATCTGAGGAGAGTAGATCAAAAATGAAACAAAAGAATCCAGATCTTAAACCGATTGATTATAACAAATGGAACAAAATTAATGGAATTACTTTTGTTAATAAAAAAGAACAATCAACGTTTCCCACCACACCAAGTGTTTTAAACATAGTGTCAACACCAGTTTCAAAACCAGTTTCGAAACCAGTTGTAGTTTCCAAATCTCTTTCGAAAATCGAACAAATGTCTTCAAACAATCCTTTTAACACAAGTGATACTAGAAGCATTTTAGATGACGTTAAAACTAGAATTGGGTATCTTCAAGAGACTGTCAAGTCTAAAACCAATATTACAACTAACATCTGGTTTACTCGTCATGATGACGAAACAAAAGAGTTTTTTAAAACCCAAATTGCCCCTCCGTTAACTCCCATCAGTGCGCGGGTAATTCATGTTGAACAAGCACTTTTGAATGAAACGAGTGACTTTGTCAAGGACCATAAATCCCTGGTAAAGCAAGCTAATGAAAGTATTGAACACATCAAAGTTTTGGAAAAACTCAATGATTCTCTCTTCGAAGATTTTATGACTACCGATATCATGTCCATTATCTTACAAACATATTCTGTTGAAGATCATGAAAGACTCCAGTCTGAGACCTCCGCAATTTTTTCAAAATATGAAAATGCTCTTGCAAAACTTGAAAAAGAAAACGTGTCCTATTTTAAACAACTTGATCGAAAATCTGAGGAATGCAAGTATGACAAACTGTCGTATGAGCGTGCTTACAAGGACATGAAAGAGCAAAATGATCTTTTGAGTGCTCAATTGAGTAGTCTAAAAGGAAAGGTTGTGGATACTAAGTTTGCAAAACCATTGACTGAGGAGAAAACAAATGTTCCTGATGAGTGTCTAAATACTCATCATTTTTATACTGTTAGAATGCCAAAAACATCTGAAAACACTCAGAAACACATCAAAATGATAAAAATATCACAAACAAGTGTTTTATATGTTTTAAATGCAAAAACATCAAAATCTGATGAAAAGCGTATCAAGTTTGCATAATTGGCAGTTTTAGTCCCCCAAGTTACAAAAAGTTGTCAAAATCAGTCCCTGGTAATTCAAAAACTTGTAAAATATCATTTTAGGTCCTTGAGATTCAAAAGTTGTCAAAACAAACCCTTCCAAGTTTAAAAATCACAAAATGACAACTTTAGTCCTTTAACTTTGGAAAAATGTCAAAAATAGTCCTTGGTTAATTTAAAAAAGTGAAAATTATCAACTTTTAACCTTGTTCTATTTATAAATGACAAAAATGGTCCTTATGATAAACTTTTTGAGATATTACAATATTGGTCCCTCAAGTTTTAAACTTGACAGTTTTAGTCCCTGGATTTATAAAAATGGAAATTTTCAACTAAGGTCCTTGTACTAATCTTACTTGGCAGTTTTAGTCCTTATGAGAGCTTTGTAAAATGTTCAAGATCAAACCTTCAACTTTGGCTAAATTGCAAAGTTAGTCCTTGTGGTTACTTAGCTAATAAACCAAACGGATCCTATATTATATAAGCCCAATCCAACCCAAACAGTGACCCGGCCCAAATTTTAAATCAAATAAAACCGCGCGTACTGTTCATCCTCTTCACCACACTGGTTTAGCCAAAACCAGTGATGGTTTTTCCTCATTTTCAACATTTCCAGCTGTTACACCACTTGATTACCTCTCCCCTTCCACCTCCACTATCAACCAAAGCCAATTAATAAGAAAAACCTGCTCAAGAAATTTTTGGCGCCAAAACTGACAAGTGGCAATTCCAATGATCTGGCCCAATCCAATGGTCAATATGTGATGGGATTAACTCAGAGGTCGACAAGTGAAGTTTGAAGTCAATAAATATCAAGAGAAAGCAATGGAGAAAGCAGTTAGATAATTTTAATTTTTAGCTTATGTCGTTTTTGTAAAATTTAAATTTCCAGTACATTTTAAAAGTTTCCAAGTGCTTTGTAATCTTAGTTCAAGTAATAAAAATATATGTGCAGTATCAATTTCAAGGTTAAGGTCTTATCTCAAATTATGCAGTTTTCTCATTATCCAAGAATCTCATATTTCATTAAATGTTGTTAGAAGTTGTTAATTTGGACTTAGAAGCTCACATAAGCTCCCTATAAAGCTTATTCAAGCTTTTAGATACTCTTAAAAGCAGTTTATTAGCAAAAAATCAGAAATTCACAAAAATATCAAATAAATAGCTTAAAAATAAAAATCCATGGTGCAAGGTTCTAGCAGGCTGGAGCAGGATATATAGTGGATGGTCTTGGGATTAGTGCTTCATGGGAAGCTTTAGGATGTGTTTTTAGTCCTTGGTTCTCAGCTTTTACTTGGAATCTCATTTGTAAGCAGTTTGATCATTTTGGCATTTCAATATTAGAGTTGTTCTTTAACTTAAATTCCTGTTTGTTTATGTTTATTGGTCATATTTAATCACAACTAATCAATAAAATAGATAGGTTGTTCTTTTAAATCTGTATTTAGAAAAAATCTTATTTTCACAGTCAATTTAGCTTATTTGGTAATTACTAGTTTAATGTTGTTATGGCTAGTATTTTATGTTTCATTAGTCTCATAAAATGATTATATAAGGTTTGAAATCATGCTCATGATCTGAATCAGTGAAACTCTTTGTAAAATACCAAGACAGTCATTAAAAAGGGTGTTTGGTTTTACTTGTTTTACTGTATTAAAGTTTGTGCAGTACTTTGGTTTTGGTTATTCTAAGTCACACTTGGTCTAAAGAACTCAAAGAAACCTTAAAATCCTGTGCTTGTTATAGTAAAAAGTCAAAAGTACTTTAATTCTCACTTAGCTTGTTAACTGTTGGATTTTAGCTTATCAAATTCACCATACTAGCTTAGAATCTTATAATTTAGCTTAATCTCATCTTATTCTAGCTTAATATATCATAGTCAGTCCTTAGAATTGATTTAAAACTCATAAAAGTCAACTGTTTTATAACTTGTCAAAAGTCAAATGTGCTCTGTGCACAGTTTTAAGCTCATTTTCATCAGCTTCTAAAAAGCTCATAAGTTAACCTCAACCTTTGATTTTTGTTTCTTTGGACAGTTAACCTGCTCCTTTTTAAGTTCCAAGTTTAAAATTTCCATTTGCAGCTTATTTGATAAGCCTGCAAGTGCTTATCATTTTGTCCCAAGTTAGTCAGTATTAACTGAGTTTTACTCAGTGGATTCTCAGGTTTTGAAAAAGCTTCTCAAAAGCTCATTTTAGCTTGTTTTGATTTCATCTTTTGTTTCTAGGTAGTCAAACAGGTCTTATACAAGTTCCAATAATTGCTTTTCAGTTTTAGCTTATTTTGTGTTCTGTGCATAAGCTCAAAGTAGCTTACCAAATTATGTTTTGTTTATTAAGCTCAAAAACTCAAATCTGTGATAACTTGCAATCCAGAGGTTCAAGCTTGTTGTTTTTAGTTGCATTTGAGTCATTTTAGCTTAATATAGCTTCTGTGTAGGTTTGGTGGTCTTTGGTTATCAATTGGCTTTTTCAAGTGCTTATAAATAAGCAGTTGCCACTGCAGTTGCTTATTTCTCCACACAAGCCCATGTTTTTCTATTTTTCTTAGATTCAGTAGATTAAAATAGACTTTTCCTGAAATTTTCATAATTTTTCATAACTGTTTGCTATTTTTCTTAATTAAAAACAGTTTTTAGGTATTTTTAAATAGCTTTTAATACAAATAAATTATAAAAAGTTCAAAAAAAAATAATTTTTCAATTTTCTTAGGTTAAGATAAATATAAAAGTAATAAAAAGTATTTTTCCATAATTTTCTTAGTTTAAAAAGTATTTTTTAGCATTTTAATTAGTTTTAATAGTTTTAAATTAATAATAAATACATAATAAGTCAAAAAAATATATTTTTAGTTTTAAAATAAGTTTTATCATATTTTAGATTTTTCTAAGTTTTAATTTCATTTTTCTAGGTTAATCTTGAATTTTCTTGTATTTTAGTGCATTTTAAATACTTAATAAATAGTTTTTAATTAATAATAATTAAATAAATAGTTGTAAAAATAATTTTATTTTTCTAATAATTTTCTTTTATTATTAGGATTGTAAAAATATCATTTTCATATTTATAGGTCTTTTATTTCTTTAAAACTCACATTTTATTTTGTACGTAGACGTAATTTTATTTTAAACGTAAGTTTTAAGTTGTAGGTTTTAAACGTTCATCGACTTTAAAAATAGTGATAGCGTTTATTTAATAGATTTTATCTTTTATTTCTTTTAATTTGCATTTAAGTCGCTTTAATTTGTAGATTTTCTCTTTAGGTATAATTTTCCATCCAAAACCCTACTGATCACTATCCTTAGTGATCATTCTACCATCTGATCAAGTGTTTATTACACCAATTCATCCTCCGTGGGACTTAACGACCCAGGAATTCCCTATATTCCTCTGATCTTAATTGCATTTGTGTTTAAGCTGTTTTAAGTCTGTTAGACTTGACTGTTTAGCACAGATCAAATTTTGGCGCCGCTGCCGGGGAGGCTGTAAGCGTGTTTCTAGCATTTTCAGACCCGTACTTGCACATATACCACAGTTTGTAAAAAGTTTTCTGTAAAGTTAATATAAATCAAAAAGTTCATTAACACTTTTCCTAAAGTGTTAAAAACCCAAAAACAATATAAAACAACAAAACAATCGTAACGTTTTCTAGTTTGTGTTTCTTTTAAGGTGATTCTTAAAGAGATACGATTTGGTTAAAACGAAACGATACCAAAAATATTTTTCAAAAGTTTTTAAACCCCTTTGCACAAATCATTACCTACGTCTTTTCAGTGGTACTTAATATATACATAAAAATCAACCACCGCAAATCAAGGCAGTGCACTACCTAACTTGGGGTGCGACCATAATAAGTTCCCGAACATCAGATTTAAAACTTGCCTTTGTGTCACTTGTGATTTGGTGTACCTTTTTCAAAGAAGCCATTTCATTTGAGATTATTGGTTAAGTTCACTTGTGTTTTGCCTCATTTGTTTTGAAAATTGATTTTTATACTTAGTGCATGCGCACTCGTTCTTCCAGTTCTACAAGTCCACTTTCTGAACTTGGAAACATTCCTCGCAGACGTAGAGGACATTCAGCTCCTTCAGCCGTGACTGAGGAACGTCTACCACCACCACCACCTGTCGAAATGGCAGAAGACAAACCTATGAATGAGCTTCTCCAAGCACCCATCGAGGGTTACGGAGATGCCATTGTTGTCCCAGCCCTTGTGGCTGATACTTTCGAGCTCAAAACCGGGTTACTTAATCTGGTAACCCAAAGCCAATTCTATGGTTTTGAGAGGGATGATCCTCATGCACACATTCGATGGTTTAACAAGATAGCATCTACCATCAAGTACAAGAATGTCCCACACGAAGCTATTAAGCTTCTTCTGTTCCCATTTTCTCTAGAGGGACAAGCCCGGAATTGGCTTAGGAAACAACCCCCTCGTTCTATAGAGACATGGGAAGATCTAGTTACCAAGTTTGTTAACGAGTTCTATCCTCCATCCCGAACCACAAGTCTTAAGAATGAGATAATGAAATTTTCTCAGAGATTTGATGAATCATTCGGGGAGGCATGGGATCGTTACAAAGAATTGCTCCGCAAGTGTCCACATCATGGTTTTACCGAATTAATGCAAATGGATACTTTCTACAATGGTCTGAGACAAGCTGACCAAGACTCTTTGAATGCCTCCGCGGGAGGTAATTTCCTTAGCAAAACCACAAAAGAAGCCTTACAAATCATTGAAAACAAGTCCCAGGTCCGTCCTTTCCGCACTAAGACATATCAAACTCAGTCTAATGCTGGACCTTCTACTTCATCTCATGTGAGTACATCTAGCACCGATGCTAAGATTGATAAACTCACAGACATTGTTCAGGCTTTGGTTCTTGCTAACCAAAAGAAAGTCACATTCACTCAAACACCATCACATGGTGAAGTGAAGAAAGTTGAAGTTTGTGTTACTTGTGGTGGTCCTCATGCATACTACAACTGTACTGCCACCGATGGTAGTCCGTTTGAAGCAAATGCTATAGCCGGTACTTCAAATCAAGGAGGTAATCAATACCGTCCTCAGAATGAACCAAGCTACCGTGCTAACACTTATCAGGCACCACCAGGTTTTAACCAGAATCCTAACCGGAATCAGAATCAATCTAGAATGAACCAAGGTTATCAAAACCAAGGTAATTTCTATCCTGGACCCAATCAAGGTTTCCAACAACAAGGAAACCTTCATCAAAACAATTTCAATCGAGGGAATCAATTTCATGGGAATGTGAATCCTAATCAAGGGAATTTTCAACAACAAGGTCATAATCAAAACATCCGACCTCAAAATTTCCCTCCTAATCCACCTCCCGTTATTACTCCTCCAGGACCATCATCTGATGAGTTACTGAAGCAGTTCATGAAATCCCAAGATGAGATGAACAGATTGTTGGTCAGTCAGATTGCTGATCTCAAAAAGTCTTTAAATGATCAACCCTCGGGCTCAGGAAAACTTCCGAGCAACACGATCGCTAACCCGAGGGGCGATGCTAAGGCGATCACAACCAGAAGTGGTGTTTCATACAATGGACCCGCTATTCCTACTACCTCTTCTTCTTCTCTCCCAAAGGTAGTGGAAAGTGAACCTCTGACTCACAATGGACCTACGACTCCAATGCCTCCTCCACTAGGAGAAATGAGTCAAGTTATCAAGGAACTTCCTGTTAATAACGGAGGAACCAATGATGTCCATCCTAAAGTTGTCCAGAAACCCAAGTCTAATCCAGGAGTTGTTTTTGAACCACCTGTAGCTCCCATTGAAAATACCAAATCCAAATCTTCTATTCCTTATCCATCACGTTTGAATGAGCAAAAGCTCCGTGAAAAAGCTAGTCATCAAATGGATAAATTTTTCCAAATTTTCCAAGAATTACATTTTGACATAAGCTTTGCGGATGCTATCATGCTGATGCCCAAGTTTGCATCAACTCTCAAACACATGTTAAGCAACAAGGAAAAGCTGTTTGAAATGGCTAAAACTCCTCTTAACGAGAACTGCTCTGCAGTTATCCTAAAAAAGCTTCCAGAAAAGCTTGGAGATCCTGGGAAATTTCTCTTACCTTGTGTATTCCCAGGAATGGTTGAATGCTTTGCCCTAGCAGATCTTGGTGCAAGCATTAATCTTATGCCATATTCAGTGTGGAAGAAACTTTCTCTTCCGGAACTTACTCCTACATGCATGACTCTCGAGCTTGCAGATCGTACAATATCCCGTCCTCTTGGCATTACCGAGGACGTATTTGTGAAAGTAGGAAAGTTCCATTTTCCAGCTGACTTCGTGGTTGTTGATTTTGATGCCGATCATCGGGTTCCTCTCATTGTTGGTCGAGGATTCCTGAGAACGGGCCGTGCTCTCATAGATGTATTTGAGCAAGAAATCACATTGCGTGTTGGTAATGAAGCTGTCACCTTCAACCTTGATCAGACTTCGAGGTACTCTGCAAACTATGATTCTGAATCGGTTAACCGAATAGATATCATTGATGTTGCTTCTGAAGAGTACTCGCAAGAAGTTCTTGGTTATGATCATAATTCTTCGAGTGATAATATCACTCATTCATCTCAACCTATCATCGCCAATTCTACTCCTTCTCTTACCCCATTTGAGGAAAGTGACTTCATCTTAGAAGAGATTGAAGCCTACTTATCCAGTTATTCTGTACCATGGGAAATTGATCACGCTCCAATTGACATTGAGGGGGACATACTTCTCATTGAGAAGTTGCTTAATGATGATCCATCATTAGCCCCTCACTCTAGTGATTCAATTCCTGCTGAGATTAATCAAAATGAGATTAATCTGGAGGGAGATTTTCTTCTTGAGAAGTTATTAAATCATGACATTTCTCCTCCTCTCCCTTCCATCAAACTTCATAACAAGGAAATCAAGTCAGTTGAGAAAACTGAAGAATTTCCTGAGGTTGAGCTTAAGGACTTACCACCTCATCTCGAGTATGCATTTCTTGAAGGTAATGATAAATTACCAGTCATTATTGCTAGAGATTTGAGTAAAGATGAAAAAGCTGCTCTCATAAAAATCTTGAAGTCACACAAACAAGCAATTGCTTGGAAACTCTCCGACATCAAAGGTATAAACCCTGAGTTTTGTACTCACAAAATCTTGATGAAGGATGACTTCAAACCAGCAGTTCAACATCAGAGAAGAGTAAATCCAAAAATCCATGATGTTATCAAACAAGAGGTTATCAAACTTCTTGATGCAGGATTGATTTACCCAATCTCAGATAGTCCTTGGGTTAGCCCAATTCATTGTGTTCCTAAAAAGGGTGGCATAACTGTTATCACAAATGAAGATAACGAGTTAATTCCAACTCGATTGGTTACGGGATGGCGTGTTTGCATTGACTATTGTAAGTTGAATGACGCCACTCGTAAAGACCATTTTCCTCTACCCTTTATGGACCAAATGCTTGAGAGATTAGCAGGGAACGAATACTATTGTTTCCTTGATGGTTTCTCAGGTTACTTTCAGATTCCCATTGATCCAAAGGATCAAGATAAAACCACATTCACCTGCCCATACGGAACTTTTGCCTATAGACGTATGCCTTTTGGCTTATGTAATGCTCCTGGCACGTTCCAACGATGTATGATGGCCATTTTCCACGACATGATCGGGGAAACAATGGAGGTGTTTATGGATGACTTCTCGGTCATTGGGGATTCGTTTCAAACATGTCTATCCCATTTAGATAAAATGCTTCAAAGGTGTGAAGACACCAATCTTTGTCTAAACTGGGAGAAAAGTCACTTTATGGTCAAAGAAGGCATAGTCCTTGGCCATAAGATTTCTAAGAACGGGATTGAGGTAGATAGAGCAAAAGTTGATGTTATTGCTAAGCTACCTCATCCTACTACCGTTAAAGGTATTAGGAGTTTTTTAGGTCATGCTGGTTTCTATCGTAGATTCATTCAAGATTTTTCCAAAATCGCCCGGCCAATGACCCATCTTCTTGAAAAGGATGCTCCTTTTATCTTTTCACCCGAGTGCATCGTAGCTTTTGAAACATTGAAGAAAAAGCTTACTGAAGCACCCATTCTCGTTGCTCCCGACTGGGATTTACCTTTTGAGCTAATGTGCGATGCAAGTGATTTTGCTATCGGCGCAGTCTTAGGGCAACGAAGAAACAAGCATTTTCAGCCTATTCACTACGCAAGTAAGACTATGACTGAAGCTCAGACTCATTACACCACCACAGAAAAAGAGCTATTAGCCGTGGTGTATGCATTTGAGAAGTTTCGGCCGTACTTAATCTTGACCAAATGCGTAGTGTATACGGATCACTCGACTCTTAAATATCTCTTTGCAAAACAAGATGCAAAGCCGAGATTGCTTCGTTGGGTTCTCCTCCTCCAAGAATTTGATATCATCATACGTGATAAAAAAGGAGCTGAGAACCTGGCTGTTGATCATCTGTCCAGATTAGAAAACCCTCACCAAGATGTTTTCGAGAAGAAGGAAATAAATGAAACATTTCCTCTCGAAACACTCAATGCGGTTTCTTTTCGTGGAAACTCTTCTACCCCATGGTTTGCTGACTTTGCAAATTACCATGCGGGTAACTTCATTGTAAAAGGGATGTCGACCCAGCAGAAGAATAAATTCTTCAAGGATGTTAAACATTATTTCTGGGACGACCCTTTCTTATTCAAAATCTGTGCGGATCAAGTCATCCGACGGTGTGTTTATGGACAAGAAGCTCTTGACATTCTCAAAGCTTGCCATGCTGGACCCACCGGGGGCCATCATAGTCCAAACTACACCGCCAAAAAGGTGTTTGATTCCGGGTTTTATTGGCCCACAATCTATAAGGATGCCCACGAATTTGTCAAAGCCTGTGACGCTTGTCAGCGTCATGGAAACATATCTCAAAGGAATGAAATGCCACAAAATGCCATTCAAGTTTGTGAGATATTTGACATCTGGGGTATTGATTTTATGGGGCCATTTCCTTCGTCTCGTGGAAACAAGTACATACTCGTGGCTGTTGACTATTTGTCGAAATGGGTTGAAGCAAAAGCTTTACCTACAAATGATGCCCGAGTAGTTGTGAAATTTTTGAAAGCTCTCTTTGCCAGGTTTGGAACTCCTCGTGCAATAATCAGTGATCGTGGTACACATTTTTGTAATGACCAATTTGATCGTGTCATGCAAAAGTATGGTGTTACCCACCGTCTATCTACTGCATACCACCCCCAAACAAGTGGGCAGGTGGAAGTTTCAAACCGTGGTATTAAAAGAATACTTGAAAGGACAGTAGGTGAAAATCGTGCATCCTGGTCGGATAAACTGGATGACGCACTCTGGGCTTTTCGTACAGCTTACAAAACACCAATTGGGTGTACTCCATACAAGCTAGTGTACGTAAAAGCATGTCATCTTCCGATTGAACTAGAGCACAAGGCTTACTGGGCCTTAAAACATGCAAACTTCGATATACAGACAGCCGGTGATCACAGAAAAGTTCAAATGAATGAACTAAATGAACTTCGTGATCAAGCTTATGAGAACTCTTTGATCTATAAACAAAAGACAAAGAAGATCCATGACTCTAAAATCAAGAACCGCGTTTTCAACGTTGGTGATCGAGTCCTTCTTTTCAACTCTAGATTAAAGATTTTCTCGGGAAAGCTTAAGTCCCGTTGGTCTGGTCCATTTACCATTACTAAGGTTTATCCTTATGGCACCATTGAGTTATCTCAGCCTGATGGTTCTAACTTTAAAGTAAATGGTCATCGATTAAAGCATTACTTTGGAGAGGACATTCCCCCTGTGGTTGTCCCGGATTTACAAACATTCCCCATGAACCAATGAATGCGGGGATCGAGTCAAGCTAGTGACTCAGGAATCAAAAATAGTAGCACACACAATATGGGTTTTCACCCATGTTTCTGTCTCCTTACCCCCTTTCTACCACCCTAGTGTGGGGGAGTTTCCCCACGCTGTTTCAAAAAAAAAAAAAAAAAAAAAAAAAAAAAAATGTATATATAAAAAACAAAATAATGGCCGTTATATTTCCCTTTTATGTTCTATGTTTCGGCATAACCGCCGGTACTTTGAATATTGAGGGCAATATTCATTTCTAAGTGTGGGGGGGAATTCTCACGAATTTCATCATGTAATTATTCCACCCAATTCCCCCGTTTTTGGCCAAAATTTTTTTTGGAGTAAGTGTTTTTCACTTACTCGGCAAATGGTAATCAGTCCGCCATGTCTAACCCACATAAGGATTGGCTAATCCAGGAGCAAACGGCTCTTGGTAAAGATATCTCAAATCCGTTTATGGCTTGCAATTTGCCTAAAATTGTATGGTGTTCAACTCACCATATCTTTAAACTAGTGAAGAGTTGGCTAGCCCGCAAGTTTATGGCTTGTGGTAAAGGCATTTGGAAATCCATAATTGGTAATCGACTCACCAAAGATAATATTGATAATTTATCTAAGAGTTGGCTAGTCCAGAAGCAAACGGCTTCTGGTAAAGACAAATCAAATCCGTTGAAAGCTTATGATTTGCTCAAAATCATTTGGTTATCATTGTACCAAGGTTCTTACTTGAATCAAAACAATTGGCTACTCCAGAAGTGATGGCTTTTGGTAAAGAGTTAAAATCTATTATGTTTTCTCAAATCATTGCTAGGGACTAGCAATATCTTAGTGTGGGGGATTGATAAGTGTCTAAATACTCATCATTTTTATACTGTTAGAATGCCAAAAACATCTGAAAACACTCAGAAACACATCAAAATGATAAAAATATCACAAACAAGTGTTTTATATGTTTTAAATGCAAAAACATCAAAATCTGATGAAAAACGTATCAAGTTTGCATAATTGGCAGTTTTAGTCCCCCAAGTTACAAAAAGTTGTCAAAATCAGTCCCTGGTAATTCAAAAACTTGTAAAATATCATTTTAGGTCCTTGAGATTCAAAAGTTGTCAAAACAAACCCTTCCAAGTTTAAAAATCACAAAATGACAACTTTAGTCCTTTAACTTTGGAAAAATGTCAAAAATAGTCCTTGGTTAATTTAAAAAAGTGAAAATTATCAACTTTTAACCTTGTTCTATTTATAAATGACAAAAATGGTCCTTATGATAAACTTTTTGAGAAATTACAATATTGGTCCCTCAAGTTTTAAACTTGACAGTTTTAGTCCCTGGATTTATAAAAATGGAAATTTTCAACTAAGGTCCTTGTACTAATCTTACTTGGCAGTTTTAGTCCTTATGAGAGCTTTGGAAAATGTTCAAGATCAAACCTTCAACTTTGGCTAAATTGCAAAGTTAGTCCTTGTGGTTACTTAGCTAATAAACCAAACGGATCCTATATTATATAAGCCCAATCCAACCCAAACAGTGACCCGACCCAAATTTTAAATCAAATAAAACCGCGCGTACTGTTCATCCTCTTCACCACACTGGTTTAGCCAAAACCAGTGATGGTTTTTCCTCATTTTCAACATTTCCAGCTGTTACACCACTTGATTACCTCTCCCCTTCCACCTCCACTATCAACCAAAGCCAATTAATAAGAAAAACCTGCTCAAGAAATTTTTGGCGCCAAAACTGACAAGTGGTAATTCCAATGATCTGGCCCAATCCAATGGTCAATATGTGATGGGATTAACTCAGAGGTCGACAAGTGAAGTTTGAAGTCAATAAATATCAAGAGAAAGCAATGGAGAAAGCAGTTAGATAATTTTAATTTTTAGCTTATGTCGTTTTTGTAAAATTTAAATTTCCAGTACATTTTAAAAGTTTCCAAGTGCTTTGTAATCTTAGTTCAAGTAATAAAAATATATGTGCAGTATCAATTTCAAGGTTAAGGTCTTATCTCAAATTATGCAGTTTTCTCATTATCCAAGAATCTCATATTTCATTAAATGTTGTTAGAAGTTGTTAATTTGGACTTAGAAGCTCACATAAGCTCCCTATAAAGCTTATTCAAGCTTTTAGATACTCTTAAAAGCAGTTTATTAGCAAAAAATCAGAAATTCACAAAAATATCAAATAAATAGCTTAAAAATAAAAATCCATGGTGCAAGGTTCTAGCAGGCTGGAGCAGGATATATAGTGGATGGTCTTGGGATTAGTGCTTCATGGGAAGCTTTAGGATGTGTTTTTAGTCCTTGGTTCTCAGCTTTTACTTGGAATCTCATTTGTAAGCAGTTTGATCATTTTGGCATTTCAATATTAGAGTTGTTCTTTAACTTAAATTCCTGTTTGTTTATGTTTATTGGTCATATTTAATCACAACTAATCAATAAAATAGATAGGTTGTTCTTTTAAATCTGTATTTAGAAAAAATCTTATTTTCACAGTCAATTTAGCTTATTTGGTAATTACTAGTTTAATGTTGTTATGGCTAGTATTTTATGTTTCATTAGTCTCATAAAATGATTATATAAGGTTTGAAATCATGCTCATGATCTGAATCAGTGAAACTCTTTGTAAAATACCAAGACAGTCATTAAAAAGGGTGTTTGGTTTTACTTGTTTTACTGTATTAAAGTTTGTGCAGTACTTTGGTTTTGGTTATTCTAAGTCACACTTGGTCTAAAGAACTCAAAGAAACCTTAAAATCCTGTGCTTGTTATAGTAAAAAGTCAAAAGTACTTTAATTCTCACTTAGCTTGTTAACTGTTGGATTTTAGCTTATCAAATTCACCATACTAGCTTAGAATCTTATAATTTAGCTTAATCTCATCTTATTCTAGCTTAATATATCATAGTCAGTCCTTAGAATTGATTTAAAACTCATAAAAGTCAACTGTTTTATAACTTGTCAAAAGTCAAATGTGCTCTGTGCACAGTTTTAAGCTCATTTTCATCAGCTTCTAAAAAGCTCATAAGTTAACCTCAACCTTTGATTTTTGTTTCTTTGGACAGTTAACCTGCTCCTTTTTAAGTTCCAAGTTTAAAATTTCCATTTGCAGCTTATTTGATAAGCCTGCAAGTGCTTATCATTTTGTCCCAAGTTAGTCAGTATTAACTGAGTTTTACTCAGTGGATTCTCAGGTTTTGAAAAAGCTTCTCAAAAGCTCATTTTAGCTTGTTTTGATTTCATCTTTTGTTTCTAGGTAGTCAACCAGGTCTTATACAAGTTCCAATAATTGCTTTTCAGTTTTAGCTTATTTTGTGTTCTGTGCATAAGCTCAAAGTAGCTTACCAAATTATGTTTTGTTTATTAAGCTCAAAAACTCAAATCTGTGATAACTTGCAATCCAGAGGTTCAAGCTTGTTGTTTTTAGTTGCATTTGAGTCATTTTAGCTTAATATAGCTTCTGTGTAGGTTTGGTGGTCTTTGGTTATCAATTGGCTTTTTCAAGTGCTTATAAATAAGCAGTTGCCACTGCAGTTGCTTATTTCTCCACACAAGCCCATGTTTTTCTATTTTTCTTAGATTCAGTAGATTAAAATAGACTTTTCCTGAAATTTTCATAATTTTTCATAACTGTTTGCTATTTTTCTTAATTAAAAACAGTTTTTAGGTATTTTTAAATAGCTTTTAATACAAATAAATTATAAAAAGTTCAAAAAAAAATAATTTTTCAATTTTCTTAGGTTAAGATAAATATAAAAGTAATAAAAAGTATTTTTCCATAATTTTCTTAGTTTAAAAAGTATTTTTTAGCATTTTAATTAGTTTTAATAGTTTTAAATTAATAATAAATACATAATAAGTCAAAAAATATATTTTTAGTTTTAAAATAAGTTTTATCATATTTTAGATTTTTCTAAGTTTTAATTTCATTTTTCTAGGTTAATCTTGAATTTTCTTGTATTTTAGTGCATTTTAAATACTTAATAAATAGTTTTTAATTAATAATAATTAAATAAATAGTTGTAAAAATAATTTTATTTTTCTAATAATTTTCTTTTATTATTAGGATTGTAAAAATATCATTTTCATATTTATAGGTCTTTTATTTCTTTAAAACTCACATTTTATTTTGTACGTAGACGTAATTTTATTTTAAACGTAAGTTTTAAGTTGTAGGTTTTAAACGTTCATCGACTTTAAAAATAGTGATAGCGTTTATTTAATAGATTTTATCTTTTATTTCTTTTAATTTGCATTTAAGTCGCTTTAATTTGTAGATTTTCTCTTTAGGTATAATTTTCCATCCAAAACCCTACTGATCACTATCCTTAGTGATCATTCTACCATCTGATCAAGTGTTTATTACACCAATTCATCCTCCGTGGGACTTAACGACCCAGGAATTCCCTATATTCCTCTGATCTTAATTGCATTTGTGTTTAAGCTGTTTTAAGTCTGTTAGACTTGACTGTTTAGCACAGATCAAATTTTGGCGCCGCTGCCGGGGAGGCTGTAAGCGTGTTTCTAGCATTTTCAGACCCGTACTTGCACATATACCACAGTTTGTAAAAAGTTTTCTGTAAAGTTAATATAAATCAAAAAGTTCATTAACACTTTTCCTAAAGTGTTAAAAACCCAAAAACAATATAAAACAACAAAACAATCGTAACGTTTTCTAGTTTGTGTTTCTTTTAAGGTGATTCTTAAAGAGATACGATTTGGTTAAAACGAAACGATACCAAAAATATTTTTCAAAAGTTTTTAAACCCCTTTGCACAAATCATTACCTACGTCTTTTCAGTGGTACTTAATATATACATAAAAATCAACCACCGCAAATCAAGGCAGTGCACTACCTAACTTGGGGTGCGACCATAATAAGTTCCCGAACATCAGATTTAAAACTTGCCTTTGTGTCACTTGTGATTTGGTGTACCTTTTTCAAAGAAGCCATTTCATTTGAGATTATTGGTTAAGTTCACTTGTGTTTTGCCTCATTTGTTTTGAAAATTGATTTTTATACTTAGTGCATGCGCACTCGTTCTTCCAGTTCTACAAGTCCACTTTCTGAACTTGGAAACATTCCTCGCAGACGTAGAGGACGTTCAGCTCCTTCAGCCGTGACTGAGGAACGTCTACCACCACCACCACCTGTCGAAATGGCAGAAGACAAACCTATGAATGAGCTTCTCCAAGCACCCATCGAGGGTTACGGAGATGCCATTGTTGTCCCAGCCCTTGTGGCTGATACTTTCGAGCTCAAAACCGGGTTACTTAATCTGGTAACCCAAAGCCAATTCTATGGTTTTGAGAGGGATGATCCTCATGCACACATTCGATGGTTTAACAAGATAGCATCTACCATCAAGTACAAGAATGTCCCACACGAAGCTATTAAGCTTCTTCTGTTCCCATTTTCTCTAGAGGGACAAGCCCGGAATTGGCTTGGGAAACAACCCCCTCGTTCTATAGAGACATGGGAAGATCTAGTTACCAAGTTTGTTAACGAGTTCTATCCTCCATCCCGAACCACAAGTCTTAAGAATGAGATAATGAAATTTTCTCAGAGATTTGATGAATCATTCGGGGAGGCATGGGATCGTTACAAAGAATTGCTCCGCAAGTGTCCACATCATGGTTTTACCGAATTAATGCAAATGGATACTTTCTACAATGGTCTGAGACAAGCTGACCAAGACTCTTTGAATGCCTCCGCGGGAGGTAATTTCCTTAGCAAAACCACAAAAGAAGCCTTACAAATCATTGAAAACAAGTCCCAGGTCCGTCCTTTCCGCACTAAGACATATCAAACTCAGTCTAATGCTGGACCTTCTACTTCATCTCATGTGAGTACATCTAGCACCGATGCTAAGATTGATAAACTCACAGACATTGTTCAGGCTTTGGTTCTTGCTAACCAAAAGAAAGTCACATTCACTCAAACACCATCACATGGTGAAGTGAAGAAAGTTGAAGTTTGTGTTACTTGTGGTGGTCCTCATGCATACTACAACTGTACTGCCACCGATGGTAGTCCGTTTGAAGCAAATGCTATAGCCGGTACTTCAAATCAAGGAGGTAATCAATACCGTCCTCAGAATGAACCAAGCTACCGTGCTAACACTTATCAGGCACCACCAGGTTTTAACCAGAATCCTAACCGGAATCAGAATCAATCTAGAATGAACCAAGGTTATCAAAACCAAGGTAATTTCTATCCTGGACCCAATCAAGGTTTCCAACAACAAGGAAACCTTCATCAAAACAATTTCAATCGAGGGAATCAATTTCATGGGAATGTGAATCCTAATCAAGGGAATTTTCAACAACAAGGTCATAATCAAAACATCCGACCTCAAAATTTCCCTCCTAATCCACCTCCCGTTATTACTCCTCCAGGACCATCATCTGATGAGTTACTGAAGCAGTTCATGAAATCCCAAGATGAGATGAACAGATTGTTGGTCAGTCAGATTGCTGATCTCAAAAAGTCTTTAAATGATCAACCCTCGGGCTCAGGAAAACTTCCGAGCAACACGATCGCTAACCCGAGGGGCGATGCTAAGGCGATCACAACCAGAAGTGGTGTTTCATACAATGGACCCGCTATTCCTACTACCTCTTCTTCTTCTCTCCCAAAGGTAGTGGAAAGTGAACCTCTGACTCACAATGGACCTACGACTCCAATGCCTCCTCCACTAGGAGAAATGAGTCAAGTTATCAAGGAACTTCCTGTTAATAACGGAGGAACCAATGATGTCCATCCTAAAGTTGTCCAGAAACCCAAGTCTAATCCAGGAGTTGTTTTTGAACCACCTGTAGCTCCCATTGAAAATACCAAATCCAAATCTTCTATTCCTTATCCATCACGTTTGAATGAGCAAAAGCTCCGTGAAAAAGCTAGTCATCAAATGGATAAATTTTTCCAAATTTTCCAAGAATTACATTTTGACATAAGCTTTGCGGATGCAATCATGCTGATGCCCAAGTTTGCATCAACTCTCAAACACATGTTAAGCAAAAAGGAAAAGCTGTTTGAAATGGCTAAAACTCCTCTTAACGAGAACTACTCTGCAGTTATCCTAAAAAAGCTTCCAGAAAAGCTTGGAGATCCTGGGAAATTTCTCTTACCTTGTGTATTCCCAGGAATGGTTGAATGCTTTGCCCTAGCAGATCTTGGTGCAAGCATTAATCTTATGCCATATTCAGTGTGGAAGAAACTTTCTCTTCCGGAACTTACTCCTACATGCATGACTCTCGAGCTTGCAGATCGTACAATATCCCGTCCTCTTGGCATTGCCGAGGACGTATTTGTGAAAGTAGGAAAGTTCCATTTTCCAGCTGACTTCGTGGTTGTTGATTTTGATGCCGATCATCGGGTTCCTCTCATTGTTGGTCGAGGATTCCTGAGAACGGGCCGTGCTCTCATAGATGTATTTGAGCAAGAAATCACATTGCGTGTTGGTAATGAAGCTGTCACCTTCAACCTTGATCAGACTTCGAGGTACTCTGCAAACTATGATTCTGAATCGGTTAACCGAATAGATATCATTGATGTTGCTTCTGAAGAGTACTCGCAAGAAGTTCTTGGTTATGATCATAATTCTTCGAGTGATAATATCACTCATTCATCTCAACCTATCATCGCCAATTCTACTCCTTCTCTTACCCCATTTGAGGAAAGTGACTTCATCTTAGAAGAGATTGAAGCCTACTTATCCAGTTATTCTGTACCATGGGAAATTGATCACGCTCCAATTGACATTGAGGGGGACATACTTCTCATTGAGAAGTTGCTTAATGATGATCCATCATTAGCCCCTCACTCTAGTGATTCAATTCCTGCTGAGATTAATCAAAATGAGATTAATCTGGAGGGAGATTTTCTTCTTGAGAAGTTATTAAATCATGACATTTCTCCTCCTCTCCCTTCCATCAAACTTCATAACAAGGAAATCAAGTCAGTTGAGAAAACTGAAGAATTTCCTGAGGTTGAGCTTAAGGACTTACCACCTCATCTCGAGTATGCATTTCTTGAAGGTAATGATAAATTACCAGTCATTATTGCTAGAGATTTGAGTAAAGATAAAAAAGCTGCTCTCATAAAAATCTTGAAGTCACACAAACAAGCAATTGCTTGGAAACTCTCCGACATCAAAGGTATAAACCCTGAGTTTTGTACTCACAAAATCTTGATGAAGGATGACTTCAAACCAGCAGTTCAACATCAGAGAAGAGTAAATCCAAAAATCCATGATGTTATCAAACAAGAGGTTATCAAACTTCTTGATGCAGGATTGATTTACCCAATCTCAGATAGTCCTTGGGTTAGCCCAATTCATTGTGTTCCTAAAAAGGGTGGCATAACTGTTATCACAAATGAAGATAACGAGTTAATTCCAACTCGATTGGTTACGGGATGGCGTGTTTGCATTGACTATTGTAAGTTGAATGACGCCACTCGTAAAGACCATTTTCCTCTACCCTTTATGGACCAAATGCTTGAGAGATTAGCAGGGAACGAATACTATTGTTTCCTTGATGGTTTCTCAGGTTACTTTCAGATTCCCATTGATCCAAAGGATCAAGATAAAACCACATTCACCTGCCCATACGGAACTTTTGCCTATAGACGTATGCCTTTTGGCTTATGTAATGCTCCTGGCACGTTCCAACGATGTATGATGGCCATTTTCCACGACATGATCGGGGAAACAATGGAGGTGTTTATGGATGACTTCTCGGTCATTGGGGATTCGTTTCAAACATGTCTATCCCATTTAGATAAAATGCTTCAAAGGTGTGAAGACACCAATCTTTTTCTAAACTGGGAGAAAAGTCACTTTATGGTCAAAGAAGGCATAGTCCTTGGCCATAAGATTTCTAAGAACGGGATTGAGGTAGATAGAGCAAAAGTTGATGTTATTGCTAAGCTACCTCATCCTACTACCGTTAAAGGTATTAGGAGTTTTTTAGGTCATGCTGGTTTCTATCGTAGATTCATTCAAGATTTTTCCAAAATCGCCCGGCCAATGACCCATCTTCTTGAAAAGGATGCTCCTTTTATCTTTTCACCCGAGTGCATCGTAGCTTTTGAAACATTGAAGAAAAAGCTTACTGAAGCACCCATTCTCGTTGCTCCCGACTGGGATTTACCTTTTGAGCTAATGTGCGATGCAAGTGATTTTGCTATCGGCGCAGTCTTAGGGCAACGAAGAAACAAGCATTTTCAGCCTATTCACTACGCAAGTAAGACTATGACTGAAGCTCAGACTCATTACACCACCACAGAAAAAGAGCTATTAGCCGTGGTGTATGCATTTGAGAAGTTTCGGCCGTACTTAATCTTGACCAAATGCGTAGTGTATACGAATCACTCGACTCTTAAATATCTCTTTGCAAAACAAGATGCAAAGCCGAGATTGCTTCGTTGGGTTCTCCTCCTCCAAGAATTTGATATCATCATACGTGATAAAAAAGGAGCTGAGAACCTGGCTGTTGATCATCTGTCCAGATTAGAAAACCCTCACCAAGATGTTTTCGAGAAGAAGGAAATAAATGAAACATTTCCTCTCGAAACACTCAATGCGGTTTCTTTTCGTGGAAACTCTTCTACCCCATGGTTTGCTGACTTTGCAAATTACCATGCGGGTAACTTCATTGTGAAAGGGATGTCGACCCAGCAGAAGAATAAATTCTTCAAGGATGTTAAACATTATTTCTGGGACGACCCTTTCTTATTCAAAATCTGTGCGGATCAAGTCATCCGACGGTGTGTTTATGGACAAGAAGCTCTTGACATTCTCAAAGCTTGCCATGCTGGACCCACCGGGGGCCATCATAGTCCAAACTACACCGCCAAAAAGGTGTTTGATTCCGGGTTTTATTGGCCCACAATCTATAAGGATGCCCACGAATTTGTCAAAGCCTGTGACGCTTGTCAGCGTCATGGAAACATATCTCAAAGGAATGAAATGCCACAAAATGCCATTCAAGTTTGTGAGATATTTGACATCTGGGGTATTGATTTTATGGGGCCATTTCCTTCGTCTCGTGGAAACAAGTACATACTCGTGGCTGTTGACTATTTGTCGAAATGGGTTGAAGCAAAAGCTTTACCTACAAATGATGCCCGAGTAGTTGTGAAATTTTTGAAAGCTCTCTTTGCCAGGTTTGGAACTCCTCGTGCAATAATCAGTGATCGTGGTACACATTTTTGTAATGACCAATTTGATCGTGTCATGCAAAAGTATGGTGTTACCCACCGTCTATCTACTGCATACCACCCCCAAACAAGTGGGCAGGTGGAAGTTTCAAACCGTGGTATTAAAAGAATACTTGAAAGGACAGTAGGTGAAAATCGTGCATCCTGGTCGGATAAACTGGATGACGCACTCTGGGCTTTTCGTACAGCTTACAAAACACCAATTGGGTGTACTCCATACAAGCTAGTGTACGTAAAAGCATGTCATCTTCCGATTGAACTAGAGCACAAGGCTTACTGGGCCTTAAAACATGCAAACTTCGATATACAGACAGCCGGTGATCACAGAAAAGTTCAAATGAATGAACTAAATGAACTTCGTGATCAAGCTTATGAGAACTCTTTGATCTATAAACAAAAGACAAAGAAGATCCATGACTCTAAAATCAAGAACCGCGTTTTCAACGTTGGTGATCGAGTCCTTCTTTTCAACTCTAGATTAAAGATTTTCTCGGGAAAGCTTAAGTCCCGTTGGTCTGGTCCATTTACCATTACTAAGGTTTATCCTTATGGCACCATTGAGTTATCTCAGCCTGATGGTTCTAACTTTAAAGTAAATGGTCATCGATTAAAGCATTACTTTGGAGAGGACATTCCCCCTGTGGTTGTCCCGGATTTACAAACATTCCCCATGAACCAATGAATGCGGGGATCGAGTCAAGCTAGTGACTCAGGAATCAAAAATAGTAGCACACACAATATGGGTTTTCACCCATGTTTCTGTCTCCTTACCCCCTTTCTACCACCCTAGTGTGGGGGAGTTTCCCCACGCTGTTTAAAAAAAAAAAAAAAAAAAAAAAAAAAAAAAAAAAATGTATATATCAAAAACAAAATAATGGCCGTTATATTTCCCTTTTATGTTCTATGTTTCGGCATAACCGCCGGTACTTTGAATATTGAGGGCAATATTCATTTCTAAGTGTGGGGGGGAATTCTCACGAATTTCATCATGTAATTATTCCACCCAATTCCCCCGTTTTTGGCCAAAATTTTTTTTGGAGTAAGTGTTTTTCACTTACTCGGCAAATGGTAATCAGTCCGCCATGTCTAACCCACATAAGGATTGGCTAATCCAGGAGAAAACGGCTCTTGGTAAAGATATCTCAAATCCGTTTATGGCTTGCAATTTGCCTAAAATTGTATGGTGTTCAACTCACCATATCTTTAAACTAGTGAAGAGTTGGCTAGCCCGCAAGTTTATGGCTTGTGGTAAAGGCATTTGGAAATCCATAATTGGTAATCGACTCACCAAAGATAATATTGATAATTTATCTAAGAGTTGGCTAGTCCAGAAGCAAACGGCTTCTGGTAAAGACAAATCAAATCCGTTGAAAGCTTATGATTTGCTCAAAATCATTTGGTTATCATTGTACCAAGGTTCTTACTTGAATCAAAACAATTGGCTACTCCAGAAGTGATGGCTTTTGGTAAAGAGTTAAAATCCATTATGTTTTCTCAAATCATTGCTAGGGACTAGCAATATCTTAGTGTGGGGGATTGATGAGTGTCTAAATACTCATCATTTTTATACTGTTAGAATGCCAAAAACATCTGAAAACACTCAGAAACACATCAAAATGATAAAAATATCACAAACAAGTGTTTTATATGTTTTAAATGCAAAAACATCAAAATCTAATGAAAAACGTATAAAGTTTGCATAATTGGCAGTTTTAGTCCCCCAAGTTACAAAAAGTTGTCAAAATCAGTCCCTGGTAATTCAAAAACTTGTAAAATATCATTTTAGGTCCTTGAGATTCAAAAGTTGTCAAAACAAACCCTTCCAAGTTTAAAAATCACAAAATGACAACTTTAGTCCTTTAACTTTGGAAAAATGTCAAAAATAGTCCTTGGTTAATTTAAAAAAGTGAAAATTATCAACTTTTAACCTTGTTCTATTTATAAATGACAAAAATGGTCCTTATGATAAACTTTTTGAGAAATTACAATATTGGTCCCTCAAGTTTTAAACTTGACAGTTTTAGTCCCTGGATTTATAAAAATGGAAATTTTCAACTAAGGTCCTTGTACTAATCTTACTTGGCAGTTTTAGTCCTTATGAGAGCTTTGGAAAATGTTCAAGATCAAACCTTCAACTTTGGCTAAATTGCAAAGTTAGTCCTTGTGGTTACTTAGCTAATAAACCAAACGGATCCTATATTATATAAGCCCAATCCAACCCAAACAGTGACCCGGCCAAAATTTTAAATCAAATAAAACCGCGCGTACTGTTCATCCTCTTCACCACACTGGTTTAGCCAAAACCAGTGATGGTTTTTCCTCATTTTCAACATTTCCAGCTGTTACACCACTTGATTACCTCTCCCCTTCCACCTCCACTATCAACCAAAGCCAATTAATAAGAAAAACCTGCTCAAGAAATTTTTGGCGCCAAAACTGACAAGTGGTAATTCCAATGATCTGGCCCAATCCAATGGTCAATATGTGATGGGATTAACTCAGAGGTCGACAAGTGAAGTTTGAAGTCAATAAATATCAAGAGAAAGTAATGGAGAAAGCAGTTAGATAATTTTAATTTTTAGCTTATGTCGTTTTTGTAAAATTTAAATTTCCAGTACATTTTAAAAGTTTCCAAGTGCTTTGTAATCTTAGTTCAAGTAATAAAAATATATGTGCAGTATCAATTTCAAGGTTAAGGTCTTATCTCAAATTATGCAGTTTTCTCATTATCCAAGAATCTCATATTTCATTAAATGTTGTTAGAAGTTGTTAATTTGGACTTAGAAGCTCACATAATCTCCCTATAAAGCTTATTCAAGCTTTTAGATACTCTTAAAAGCAGTTTATTAGCAAAAAATCAGAAATTCACAAAAATATCAAATAAATAGCTTAAAAATAAAAATCCATGGTGCAAGGTTCTAGCAGGCTGGAGCAGGATATATAGTGGATGGTCTTGGGATTAGTGCTTCATGGGAAGCTTTAGGATGTGTTTTTAGTCCTTGGTTCTCAGCTTTTACTTGGAATCTCATTTGTAAGCAGTTTGATCATTTTGGCATTTCAATATTAGAGTTGTTCTTTAACTTAAATTCCTGTTTGTTTATGTTTATTGGTCATATTTAATCACAACTAATCAATAAAATAGATAGGTTGTTCTTTTAAATCTGTATTTAGAAAAAATCTTATTTTCACAGTCAATTTAGCTTATTTGGTAATTACTAGTTTAATGTTGTTATGGCTAGTATTTTATGTTTCATTAGTCTCATAAAATGATTATATAAGGTTTGAAATCATGCTCATGATCTGAATCAGTGAAACTCTTTGTAAAATACCAAGACAGTCATTAAAAAGGGTGTTTGGTTTTACTTGTTTTACTGTATTAAAGTTTGTGCAGTACTTTGGTTTTGGTTATTCTAAGTCACACTTGGTCTAAAGAACTCAAAGAAACCTTAAAATCCTGTGCTTGTTATAGTAAAAAGTCAAAAGTACTTTAATTCTCACTTAGCTTGTTAACTGTTGGATTTTAGCTTATCAAATTCACCATACTAGCTTAGAATCTTATAATTTAGCTTAATCTCATCTTATTCTAGCTTAATATATCATAGTCAGTCCTTAGAATTGATTTAAAACTCATAAAAGTCAACTGTTTTATAACTTGTCAAAAGTCAAATGTGCTCTGTGCACAGTTTTAAGCTCATTTTCATCAGCTTCTAAAAAGCTCATAAGTTAACCTCAACCTTTGATTTTTGTTTCTTTGGACAGTTAACCTGCTCCTTTTTAAGTTCCAAGTTTAAAATTTCCATTTGCAGCTTATTTGATAAGCCTGCAAGTGCTTATCATTTTGTCCCAAGTTAGTCAGTATTAACTGAGTTTTACTCAGTGGATTCTCAGGTTTTGAAAAAGCTTCTCAAAAGCTCATTTTAGCTTGTTTTGATTTCATCTTTTGTTTCTAGGTAGTCAACCAGGTCTTATACAAGTTCCAATAATTGCTTTTCAGTTTTAGCTTATTTTGTGTTCTGTGCATAAGCTCAAAGTAGCTTACCAAATTCTGTTTTGTTTATTAAGCTCAAAAACTCAAATCTGTGATAACTTGCAATCCAGAGGTTCAAGCTTGTTGTTTTTAGTTGCATTTGAGTCATTTTAGCTTAATATAGCTTCTGTGTAGGTTTGGTGGTCTTTGGTTATCAATTGGCTTTTTCAAGTGCTTATAAATAAGCAGTTGCCACTGCAGTTGCTTATTTCTCCACACAAGCCCATGTTTTTCTATTTTTCTTAGATTCAGTAGATTAAAATAGACTTTTCCTGAAATTTTCATAATTTTTCATAACTGTTTGCTATTTTTCTTAATTAAAAACAGTTTTTAGGTATTTTTAAATAGCTTTTAATACAAATAAATTATAAAAAGTTCAAAAAAAAATAATTTTTCAATTTTCTTAGGTTAAGATAAATATAAAAGTAATAAAAAGTATTTTTCCATAATTTTCTTAGTTTAAAAAGTATTTTTTAGCATTTTAATTAGTTTTAATAGTTTTAAATTAATAATAAATACATAATAAGTCAAAAAAATATATTTTTAGTTTTAAAATAAGTTTTATCATATTTTAGATTTTTCTAAGTTTTAATTTCATTTTTCTAGGTTAATCTTGAATTTTCTTGTATTTTAGTGCATTTTAAATACTTAATAAATAGTTTTTAATTAATAATAATTAAATAAATAGTTGTAAAAATAATTTTATTTTTCTAATAATTTTCTTTTATTATTAGGATTGTAAAAATATCATTTTCATATTTATAGGTCTTTTATTTCTTTAAAACTCACATTTTATTTTGTACGTAGACGTAATTTTATTTTAAACGTAAGTTTTAAGTTGTAGGTTTTAAACGTTCATCGACTTTAAAAATAGTGATAGCGTTTATTTAATAGATTTTATCTTTTATTTCTTTTAATTTGCATTTAAGTCGCTTTAATTTGTAGATTTTCTCTTTAGGTATAATTTTCCATCCAAAACCCTACTGATCACTATCCTTAGTGATCATTCTACCATCTGATCAAGTGTTTATTACACCAATTCATCCTCCGTGGGACTTAACGACCCAGGAATTCCCTATATTCCTCTGATCTTAATTGCATTTGTGTTTAAGCTGTTTTAAGTCTGTTAGACTTGACTGTTTAGCACAGATCAGTTCCCAAACCGGTTTTCAAACCAAAAATGTCTATTTCTCAGCCTCCTCCAAAAGTCAATGAGAAATATGATTTGTCAAAAACAGTCACTCCACAGTCCCTGCCTATTAAAAAGAGGATTATCAAAGGTTTTGAAAAACCTGTTTTTGATAAAGAAAAAGTGATTACACCTGGCATTTCTAGGAATCTTACACGGAATGTGACCAAAAATCCAGTTAAAGAATCTGTCGGTTCTAACGACATTGTCAACAATCACTATCTAGAAGAAGCTAGGAAAAAGGCACAGACTCGAAAAGACGGAATTCTAGGTGCAACATCTAGGGTGATAAATTCTACAAGATTTCAAGACACTACTAGTAGTAGTAAACCATTACCTAGGAACACTCTACAAAAGACTAGGGATTGGCTTGCATCTAAGAGTAGTTACGCAAAAGAGAATGCTATGCCCTTAGAATACAACATTAGGAATTCTAAGTCTTTTTCGAACAAGAATCAATTTTCAAAAGACTGTAGTGATAAAGTTAAAGCTGCTGTTTTAAACGAGAATATTGAATTTGTCTGTACTACATGTAAAAAATGTATCTTTTCAGCTAATCATGATGCATGTGCTTTACAATATCTTAAGAAAGATAATTCTCGTGCCAAGGCACAATCCACTAAGACTCCAAACCAAAACAAAACCCGTTGACAAGATGAACATCAAAAGGAAACCTAATAGGTGGATCTCTTCAGGACGTAGTTTTTCCAAAAATGAGTCTTCCGCTGCATCTGACAAGAAAACAACTCCTAGATCTTACCTTAGGTGGATACCCACGGGCAAAGTCTTCAACAAAATAGGTCTTAGATGGATTCCCACTGGAAAGATTTTTGATACTTGCTCCAACATAGATAATAGTGAAAATCATCAGGATAAGGAAGTAGAAACCACTACAACCGTTGATAGTGATCACCCTCACCGTGAGGAATCTTGTACTTCTAACACTGTTATTTGTGAAAAATCTTCTTCTTTGGTTGCAGGTGAATCAAATATCTCTGAACCCAGCTCATCAGAGGGTTCCAATTCTGTAAACTCTTCTTCATCATTCTCTCTATCTTCTATTTTTGATTTTCCATTTCTTTTATAAAACCAACAAAAGCAAAATACAAAAATTGAAAATTTTCAAAAATACAAAAACAATAGAAAATCTAAAATCCAAAAATATTCTTCTCACGACATGTCTCTTGTATAATCGATATTCTGTACGTTTCTAGAAATGTCATTCAACAATGATACGGGCATGTACAGATGCTTGAGCAAGAGTTCTTTAATATGTTTTCTAAAACATGTCGTTTCTCAAAATTTCTCATAACAATGGCTTTCGTATACTTCAGTACGAAACCCGAACTTCAACATAATGGCTTCTGAACACATCAGTTCAGGACCCGTGCTTCAAAGAAAGGAAAGTGCTTATCAAAATCAAAGGTTTTAAATATTTTTTCAAGCGCTTTTCCTAAAAACATAATGGCTTGCAGTTACTTCAGACTGTAACCCGATCTTTAAAGAAAGGAAAGTGCTACGCAAAATCGATTTTCATCAATATCGAGCACTTATCCTAAAACAAATGAAGATAATTCTTCTTCAATATCTTCAAAAGATTTTTTAAAATCTTCATCTTGCGTACCATTGATTCGAAAGTTTTCAAAAAGATTTTTCAAAATCTCTCACATTTGGTACCAAGATAACTCCCTCTAAACCCTTAATTGATTCTAAATTTTCTGTCTGAAAAATATGCTTTCGTTAAGGGGGAGTATAAAACCAAAATTGTTCCAAAATTCATGCTAAATCAGTTTCTCTCCAAATGCTTTCCGGAAAACATATCTTTTAATCATTTTTGTTTCAAAAACATCATGGATATGCTATTTTTGAGGGGGAGAATACGTGATTAAAATGTGATCAAAAAGTTTAATGATCGTGGTTTGAATCTCAAAATGAGCTCGACTCAGACGGAACCAATGAATTGACAGGAATCAAAGTCAGAATAATGTACCATCTCGAGAAACTTTCTATGGACTTGACCAGGACGGGTAATAATTTCAAGCTAGTTCTCTAGTGATGTAAACGTGTCTCGAATCGGTCTAGTTCATTTAAAGTCGATCAATTCAAAAAGTGCGAAATCTACCCTCATTGTGAAGATTTAAGTTAAAACAATATAAGCACATGTGAAGGGGGAGTGTTTCTGAAAATATAAAACTCTCAAGGTGTTAACAAAATCATGTTTTATAATCATAAACACTTTGAGAGATTTTCAAGAAAAAGGTTTTCATGGCAACAATAGGACAGTCATGGAGTTATAAGGTGACTAAGGATAGGTACATCCGTCCTATGATCCGCCAGAGCCGGAGGGATCTACCCAAGGACATCACAAATAGTTAGTACTAGAAGTCCTTAGGTATGATTGAAAAAAGGAGTAATGTGAGAAAGGAGAAAGAAGGGGTTGAAGAATTAAAAAGAAATATAAAGAAAGGGTGAAAAGAAATAGCCCTCCATAATCAACCTTAGGGCAGAAACCGGGTTCAATTCATCTGCTATTGGTTGTCACTAGATGACACTGGTATTGAAGACAAAGACGTCATGGACCCAGTGACGCACTGCACTAAACCTTCTAGCCACTCAATTCCTCTCAAAAGGGATTTGTTTCATTCTCACAGGGAACCCTGCATAATCTATCGACTTTCTCTTAGAGATTGTTGATATTGAAGAAGGAGACCCTCTACCTAGTCTCTGCTCAGGAAAACCAAAATGCACTTATTGAGTCTAGAACCACGAGATTCATCAAAAGATCTCATAGGAACACTTGACATCTCATCGCTTGCTGTTCATCAATAAGAACACAAGTGATATATTCTAGAGTCTTACGCAGATCTTAGCAATCTGCCAGAACATTTATGAGAAGTTTCACATTTGTGATCTTCAGTGATTGAATGGAAACTCCTGCCAGGGTCAACATCAAGCAGCCCTGACAGTAGGTCACTTCGGTAACTCCCTGTGGATTACGCTTAGTGTGTCTCAAATGGTCTACAGTCGTGGGGTGATGCTTCGGTGTACCTCAGCGACTCATCTGAACTGTAGGTGTATTTCGGTACATCGCGTTATCTCATTTGTGGGACTCCAGTTCAGGAACGGCCTCTGTGAGAATTAGAGATGTGTTTTCACACTATGCTGTTAACACCCTCGAAATTCAAACTTGTAAGTGCCGGAATCCGCTTATTACTAACCTGTTTTATGTTTTTCTTCTTATGGAAGCTCCGGAGCGGATGGATCGTGCAGACTCGCCACATGCTCATACCAACAACACATGAAAAGTTCTCATCAAAATCAAAGGCAACAAAGTTAAAGATGATTCTTCGTCATTGTCAAAGAATCCTCAAAGTATAAAGACTAGAGAACTATGTCATTGGTAAATCAAAGTCAAATAGAAGTGTGAGCATGGTGGAGAAAGACGTGGAGACACCTAACCAACGAAGTTGACAACGGCAGACAACCACATTAACTGATCACAAAGCATGAAGGAACAAAGAATTAAGACTATTCTATATCTACACACAAAGTTCAAGCTCAAAGAAAGTAAAGATCTTATCAAGTGGAGCATCGTTTGAATGACCACCCCTTAGGGGGAGATTGTTAGCCTTAATAGTTTTTATTATAAGTGATGGTCATTCACATTTAGGAACTTTGTAACTCGTGTTAGATATCGTGATAGAATAGTCATCGGGCTCGTGGATTGGTCTAAGCTAAATGGGTATTAGTTTAGTTAAGCTTGCCTTATATCAATCCTTGCCCAATCCATTTCATACGAAGCCCATACAAGGCCCATTGCCAAGCCTTAGGGCATCCTTTGTCTTGTACTATAAATACCCCTCAAGTATGTCATTTGAGGGGTGTGCTTGAAAGTGTGTGTGTGTGTGTGTTTTTCCTTGAAGCAAAATACAACTTATTGTTTTCATCTTCTTTACTTTATCTCTCTAAAACATTCATATCATCATTCAAGTCACCACATCTTTTCCTCATCTCTCTAGTTATATTGTGTGAAATGGATTGATAAAAAGGGTCCTAACAAAGAAAACTGTTAAAGCTTTAGAAAAACAAAAGGCCTGGTATGAACAAAGTCAATTGGCTCTTGAGGAGAAAATTAATGTTTTGCAGAGGGACTTAGATAACAGCACAAATAAATTAAAATATAATAAGAAAGAATATGTAAAGGTGGTTACTGAAAAAGAGGGTCTTCAAGCTAGTTTAGATTCAGAGGTGGCTAGACATAATCAGTGGCAAGAACAGGCTAAAAACTTAGATAAACTGTGGAATAGCTCTATGTCTGTTAAAACTAAAATGGGGTTAGGGTTCAAGGATTATATTAAACCAGATGAGATTTATGACCCTAATGAATGTAGTGTTTTCAATCTTGTCACTGATGAAGAGGAAGATAAATATAGAAAACCTGTTAATTTTGTAAAACATGGTGAAATGCATTCAGTTCCTTCTTCCATTAATGGTATTGTTAGGCCACCCAACCCAGACTCAGACTCAGATGAATCACATATGACCTATGGTCAAAAGTCCAATGACTTATCTGACACTGGCAGTGAATCTAATACATTTGTCTCTTGTTCTTCCAAGACTTCAGAGACCCAATCTAAAGACTATGCCAGTTGTGATTCAAATGAAGAGTCTTCAAAGTCTGCCTCTCCCAAGCCTTTACCAGTTCACCATGCCCCAAGAGTTGCTGTTAAAGAATCTTCTTCAAAGACAGCTTTTTCTAGAAACATTTCTTGTTCTGTTGATTTTGCTAAAAACAATTATGATTTTGGTTGTGGTTTGAATAATTTTGTTTGTAATAATACTATTCCTGTTTTGAATAAGCAATTTAAGAAGAAATCATGTTTTGTTTGTGGAAGTGCTTTTCATCTTATCAAAGATTGTGATTTTTATGAGAAACAAATGAATGTTTGCATTAATCAACAGAGATATAGAACTGTTTGGAATGATGTGACCAACATTCCTCCGTTTGTTCCCTCTGGAACACATGTAGTTGCTGCTGGTAACCCAGTTGCTGCTGTCAGGTCATCTTCATCTAGTTGGAGAAGCAATGTTACTAGGCCATTTTACAGACCTGCTAGTGCTTATTTACAAAATGGTTACAGGCCTGTTAATAATGACCTTTTGCATAAAAGGGGGGCAAGGTGGGATACTGTTGTTAAGCCCTTAGCAGGTTGCTCTTGGACACACAAAAGACAATCTTTTATGAGGGGTTCCAAGAACAATAGTGGATCTCATCAATCTACAGGTTTTTCTAATGTGATCCACAAGGCAGGCCCAAGTCAGTGTTGACTTGGGTATCCATGTATACTAATGTTGTTGTATATCTTTTATTTTGTAGGATGATCCTCTTTCCAATAAAGATTTAGGTATTATTGATAGTGGCTATTCTAGGAGTATGACAGGGAACAGAGACAGGCTTCATGATTTTGTTTCTATACAAGGAGGTATTGTTACTTTTGGAGGAGGATATGGTAAAATTACAGGGAAGGGAACTATTAGAACTACTCAGCTGGACTTTGAGAATGTGTATTATGTGGAAGCATTGAGGAATTTTAATCTATTTTCTGTGTCCTAAATTTGTGACAAGAAAAATTATGTGTTGTTCACTGATACTGAATGTCTTGTTCTCTCCAAAGATTTCCAGATACCTAATGGCAGTCAAGTTGTTCTGAAGGTACCAAGGAAACATAATCTTTATACATTCAATCTCAATGAAGTTTAGCCTGCTAGTGATTTAGCTTGTTTAGTGGCAAAAGCATCCTTGGATGAATCTAATAAATGGCATAGGAGGATGGCACATGTGAATTTCAAAACAATAAACAAGCTAGCTAAACTTGGGTTAGTTCATGGCCTGCCTTCTAAGGTCTTTACTAATGAGCACAACTATGTGGCTTGTAACAAGGGAAAGCAACACAAGGCTTCATTTAAGTCTATTCCTATTGTCAGCACTATCTCTGAGCCCTTGCAGCTTCTTCATATGGATCTTTTTGGTCCTACATCTATCAGAAGCATTGAGCACAATACTATTGTTTGGTGGTTACTGATGGTTATAGTAGGTATAGCTAGGCATTCTTTTTGGGGACTAAAGATGAAACATTCCAGATTCTTCAAGATTTTATTGCCCTGGTTGAGAATCAGTTGAACAAGAAGGTCAAAGCAACTAGGTGTGATAATGGGACAGAGTTCAAGAATGCCAAATTGATAGAGTTATGTGCTACAAAGGGGATAAAGAGGGATTATAGCACTGCCAGGACTCCACAACAAAATGGAGTTGCTGAAAGGAAAAACATAACCCTGATTGAAGCAGCAAGATCTATGCTTGTTGATTCTAAGTTACCTACCATGTTTTGGACTGAGGCAGTTAGTACTGCTTGTTATGTTTTAAACAGGGTATTGATAACTAATCCTCACAAAAGGACACCTTATGAACTTCTGTCTAGCAAGATTCCTACATTTAGCCATCTTAAGCCTTTTGGTTGTCATGTCACCATCCTTAACACCAGCGATCATTTGGGCAAGTTTAATGGGAAAGCTGATGAGGGATTTGTAGTAGGCTATTCAGCTTATAGTAAAGCTTACAGGGTTTATAACATCTCCACAAAGAAGGTTGAAGAGACACTGAATCTGAGGTTTATGGAGGACAAGCCAAATGTTCAAGGAGCAGGTCAAGAATGGTACTTTGATCTTGAGTATTTAACTAACCGTTTAGGTTATACTCGTTATAAATCTAACCTTTCTGCAGAACCACAAGATGCTCAAACTAACATTGCAGGTTCCTCAAATGATGAGTCATATCCAGAGTGTGATGAACAGCTTATAGTTGTTCCATCATTTCCTTCTAACCACTTTTCAGGTACCAAGGACTCAGCCGCTTCTGATGTTACTTCAAGTGATCTAGGATATGTAGAAGAACTAGTGAAGCTGCAACGAAAAGAGCATGCAGCAAAGGATGATGCTGAAAAATTTGGTTATGAATTCTCCAAAGATACACAGGATCTCTTACGGCAGGCTACAATTGAAGCTCGCAGGAATTTTGATGCTGCTGGTAGTGTCCCTGTTTCTGCTGGTAATGTGGATGATTCTGTTGATAATGGGTCAGTTGCTGCTGATGTTGATGTTGCTGTTTATGTTCCGGTTTCTTCTGATAGTGAAGTTGTTCCAGCTGTTACTTCAAATACTCCATCTGCTGACAGTTTGGGTTTTGAAGACTCTCCTACCAGATTTCCAAGTCCATCTGACTTAGCCAATTCACACTATTTGAGCTCTGAATTGGATGTCATTCATCACATGTCAAGAACAGGCATTTTTGATTCTTCTTCTTATGATGATGACTTTGGTCCTACTCTTACTAATTTGGCCACTTCAGTGGATGTTAGTCCCAATGTCACTAAGAGAATTAACACAGTTCATCCACAATCCCTAATCATTGGTGATCCTACTTCTTCTGTGCAAACTAGAAGCAGGATCAAGAAGACAAAGTTTGGTGAATCTGCTTTTATCAGCTACATTCAGGATCAACATAGGAACAATCATATGGACTATCATCATTGTCTCTTTGCTTGTTTCCTATCTCAGGTTGAACCTACTAGTGTTGCACAGGAACTAGGAGATGAGGATTGGGTAGCTGCAATGCAAGAGGAGATGCAACAATTTTTGAATCAAAATGTGTGGGAACTTCTTCAGTTGTCTCCTGGTAAGTATGCTATTGGCACTAACTGGATTCTAAAATGTAAAAGGGATGCAAGGGGAATTGTGGTTAGAAATAAGGCTAGGTTGGTTGCTCAAGGTCACAGACAAGAAGAGGGTATTGATTATGATGAGGTTTTTGCTCCTGTTGCAAGAGTATAGGCCATCAGACTATTCTTGGCATTTGCCTCCTATATGGGCTTCATGGTCTATCAGATGGATGTGAAAAGTGCATTTTTGTATGGTGAAATTGAGGAAGAAGTGTATGTCACTCAACCCAAGGGATTTGTAGATCCTCACAATCCAGATATGGTCTACAAAGTGGTTAAAGCACTCTATGGACCTCATCAGGCACCTAGAGCATGGTATGCTAGGCTTTCTACATTCCTGCTGAAACATGGATATAGGAGAGGTGCTATTGATAAGACTCTCTTTATCAAGAAGAGCTCCAAGGATATCATTCTTGTGCAAGTCTATGTGGATGAAATTATCTTTGGTTCTACCAAAGAGGCTTGGTGCAGGGAATTTGAGGAGTTGATGAAGAGTGAGTTTGAAATGAGTGCCATGGGTGAGCTTACTTTCTTTTTGGGCCTTCAAGTGCTGCAGAAATCAGATGGCATTTTCATTCATCAAGAGAAGTATGTGCATGACATTCTCAAGAAATTTGACATGGAACTAGTTAGAACTGCTACTACACCCTATGAAGTTCCTAAGGCTAAGTCAAATAATGACCCAGATCCTGCTGTTAATGTGCATTTCTACAATTCAATGATTGGTTCTCTCATGTATTTGACTGCCTATAGGCCTGACATCATGTTTGCAGTCAGTGCTTGTTCTAGGCATCAAGTCACACCTTTGACTTCCCATTTGACTACAGTCAAGAAGATTTTCAAGTATCTCAAAGGCCAACCCAAATTGGGTCTTTGGTATCCTAGAGAATCTCCATTTGAGTTTGAAGCTTATAGTGATAGTGATTATGCTGGTGCTAATTTTGATCGCAAATCTACAACTGGGGGTTGTCAGTTCTTGGGAAGGAGATGGATTTCTTGGCAATGCAAGAAGCAAACCATAGTGGCAACATCTTCTACTGAAGCTGAATATGTTGTTGCTGCTAGTTGTTGTGGTCAGGTACTTTAGATACAAAACCAATTATTGGATTATGGGTTCAATTTTATGAACACTAAAATCTTTATAGATAACCAAAGTACAATCTGTATTGTCAAAAATCATGTTTTTCATCAAAGAACTAAGCACATAGAAATTAGACACCACTTTATCATAGATGCTAATGAAAAACACCTTATTCAAGTGGTTAAAATTCATGCAGATGAAAATGTTGCTGATTTGTTAACAAAAGCTTTTGATGGTCCCAGATTTCAATGTTTGGTTGTCCATATTGGCATGATCAACCCCTGATTGTTATGTTTGAGGGGAGGATTGTACCTAAGGGGAGGATTCTGGTTTATGGGGAGGTCTTTATGATGTATATGTTATGTATATATCTGTATATATTTTTGATTTTATGTATATATCTGTATATATTTTTGTGTATGTTTTGTGTTCTACTAACCATCTTGCAGATCAAGTATCAAACACACAATCAGTGGAAACAGATAACAAAAAGACAAAAGATAAAAGCTTTTATTCATTAAAAACAACTGCATTTAAAGATGCAGTGACAACAGTAAAGATACTGAACATAAAAGGCAAGACTCAACATTCCCTCAGACCCAACACTCCATCAGACCATGGCTTCATTCTTTAAGGCCTACCCTATGGCCTCTTCTTTCCCCACACATGCATCATATGATGCTCTCTTCCCCTCCTATCCATCCATTCCCACACTGGCTTTGCAGCCAGACCCATCACTGTAGTTCTTTTGGTGGGGTTGGATGTGGAGGGTTGGGGGTTTGGAACTGCAGCATCTGGTGGAAGCACAGCTAGAGGAGCAACACTGAGTGACCTTTTTTTACGAGGCCTGTAGGTTGGGTCATTCACCTCATCATCAGTTTCCTCATTCAAGTCATTGAGTTCTGCACTAGAAACTTCAACCTCATTCTGTAGAGGAGGGTTGGGGAGATCTTCTTCTGAAGTAGTGTAGTAAAATGGTGATCTGCTAGGAGGCTCTCTTGAGATGTAGGTGATGCTATTGGAAGCTCCAGGAGGGAAGTAGTTCAACCAGTTTGGTTCATTATCAGATGATGATAGTTCAATTGGGTGGTTGGGAGAACTGCTCATGGTTATCTGTTTGGTTTTCATGCTTAGGGTTATGTGTTTTGTTTGTATGGTTGCTGCTGTAAGGGGTTGGTTTGATAGGCGTTTTTGGAATCTTAGGTCAGTAAAAGTTATGGTAAATATTGATGGTTGGAATTTGGATCGCTAAAAGTTCTGAATGGAGACAGTTAAGACACTGTTATGGGTCACAGATTTGATTTGATTCTCTTCTCATTGCTGCTGATATTGTGATTGTTTCTGCTGTTGGGCTGTGGATTCTGCGGATAGCTTTGATTTGTTACTACGGACAAAAGTTAATTGGTTTCTGCCGATTGACTGCTTGGTTTCCGCTGATTGACTATTCATTGCTGCAGGTTTTAATATAATTTGGGGATTTAATTTTGGGTTTATTTTAAGTCAAAATTGGTCAAAGATTTGTTCCGAATCTTTTGTCAATCTCAACGACTATTTTGGGTAACTCTTTAAATAGTAAATCAGAAGTAACCCACACCCAAATTCCCTATATTTTTGAATCCTGCTCATCTTCAATCCTTTCATCAATGGCGTCTCTTGATTACAAAGTCGACCACAACAAAACTGCATTTCTGGAACATACCAAAGGGAGTGACATATATGATTCAATGATTGATTTTCTCTTGCTCTCCAAGATCAGGTATGTTCTTACTCACTCTCCATCAATTATTCATGACTCTCTTGTCAAACAATTTTGGGCCACTGCTCATGAGCGATCTCTCTCTGGTTCTGCCAAGGAGATAGTGGCCACCATTGACGGAAGAGAGTATGTGATCACTGAGTCTCTTTTTAGGACTCAGTTACAATTTGATGATGCAGATGGTCTCTTTGAGAATAATAGAGATGATATTATCTCTGGACTAACCAGCTTAGGGTATCCTTTTTATGGAAAAATAATTTGGTATAAAAATAAATTTTGCCCTAAGTGGAGGTTTTTAGTCCATACCCTGCTTCAATGCCTTAGTCCCAAATCTGGTGGTTGGGATTAGTTCTCCAGTTCAATTGCAAATGCTATAATATGTTTGGCCCATGGTAGACAATATAATTTTTCAAGATATATTTTTGAGGAAATGCTTAAGAATTTAAAGGATACCAAGCATAAATTTCTAATGTATCCTAGATTTTTACAAATGATATTAAGCATTGAAACCTCTGAAAAAACTGCAAGGGTCATTACCAAGTTAACTGCTAAGTTGTTTGCTACAATGAAAACTAATTATGCTGGAGAACATAGACCTCTGTTACCCACTATGTTGCCAAATGTCAATGTTGCTGCTGATGCCTCTGCATCAGTTGCCACTGATGACCCACAACCTCCACCTTCACCTCAACATGATGCCCCACTTTCACCAAGGTCTGTTGCTAATGAGGAGCCAGTGGTTGCCTCTACATCACAGGAACAAACTCCTGTTGAGGCTGAGGTTAGTCCACCTAGACATAACTTTGAGGAAGACACCACTTTTGGTGTTGATTTTCATGTGTCTCCTCCTAGATCCAATGAAGCTCCTTAAACCACAGGTACTCCTGCTGGTGGAGCTGAGGATCCTAATCTACTAATGAATATGTCTAGCTTGCTCAACAGGTATGTTAAGAAGGTTGATGCTTTGGAGCTTCAGCTTAAAGAATCCAAGGATGAGCTTGAGGAGACTAAACAAACTCTTGGTGGTACTTTAGTTAAGCTGATGAAGAGGGTGACAGACTTAGAGGTTAGGCTCAACAAGAGAAGGAGCAGAGTTGTGCTTTCAGAATCAGAGGAGGAACAGGACACTGAAAGAGCTAATATTGATTTGGAAGCATTACATGTGTTGGCTACTGTGTTCCTAAGAGAGACTCAACCTCCAAAGGCTCCAGAAGTACAAGTGTTTCAGAGGAGACATAGGAGAAAGAGGAATTACCTAAGTCACATGACTCTTAAGTCAAGAGTGGTGGCTTCTTCTGAACCTTCTGGTGTTGGTGATAATGTTGATATAACTTCAGAAGTTGTTACTACTGAGAAGAAAGGTGAGGAAAAGGCGTCTACAAATCCTGCTGATCCATCTACAGTTGCTTCTGAAGCTTCTCAGCCTATTCCCTCTGATACATTGGATACAATTGAGGGTGCACTCATTCTTGCTTCTCAGGATGATAAGGGAAAGGGTAAAGTGATTGAAGAGGAAGTTGATCTTGGTGTTGAGAAGTCAAAACAGGAAAGACTATTCAAGCTTCATGAAATTTCCATGCTTGATAGAGTAGTAGCTGAACAAGCTCCGGCAACCTTTAATTCTGAATATTTAGCTCATACAGCACCTAAGCTCACACCACAAAGAAGAAAAGACTTGGATGATCTTGCTCTAGGATTTTCAGATGATACTTGGAGTCAATTAGCAAGTGGAGTGTCAAACAATCCAATTCTTGCCCAGTCTATTTTAGGAGGTGCCTTTGATCAAGAGAATTATGTTGATGATATAATGGCTTTGGTGAATCAAAGGAAGAAGGCAGATGCAGAAAGAAAGGCTAAAGCAAAAAGGGACAAGCCTCTAACTCAAGCTGAACAATGGAGACAGATGAGAGAATTTGTAAAGAACATGAGTTCAGCTGTACAATACTGGATGGTCTATGGGGTTTGTAAAATCTTTTCCAGATGATAGGTTGATTAAGGAGTATAACAAAATTCTTTCAAGATTGGAGCAGGATGGTCTTAGTCCATATAGTCAAGTGAAACGATCTCCATCTCTTCTAGAAGGTCCCACTTCTAAGAGATTGAAGACAACTGATACTTTTGCCACTGCATCCATTCCTTTTGAGGAGACATCAGCTGATATGCCTTCAACCATTCCTTCTGATCGCACTTTAAAGATTTCTTTTGACATACCTGAATCAGTTTCTGCTGAGGATGTTCTACATCATGAGGAGAAGGATATTTCTACTGATAAGACAGAGAATGTGTCTGTTTCTCAAGATACACCAGTTGTCACACTTGAACAAGAAGAGGTTGCTACTCCTATGGACCAAACTGAGCGTTATTTTATCAAGGACTTTGAAGAGGATGATTCAGATGAGGAGTTGGTAGATTGGTCTCCATTGGTGAGCTGGAAACTCACTCCTACAGGTCTTGGTGGATTGGGAGATTGCAATTCAGTTTATCGCAAGGATGAGTCTGTTAGGCACTTTGCTTTTCTTTCTGAGATCCTAAATTTTCTAGATAGACAAGATCTTATTGCTCTTTATGGTATAGTCTCAAAACACTTTGAATCCTATCCTGCACAAGGGGCTGGTTTAATGTTATTGGGTGATCTTCAAGTGTTGTTTGATTCCAAATATCCAGATGGTGCAGGGTTTAGGATTTGGGAAGGTCAAACTAAGTGGAAGGTTTATGGCTGGTCATTCTATCCTTTGTCTAGTGTGGAGACTTGGTCTGGGGTCTATCTCTACATGTTTTCAGATCAAGATTATCCTTTGTCTGCATCCATGTTGGAGCAAATGTTGAAACAGAAGTTGGCTTTCTCCACTGCTCCAGTTGCAAATGATATGACTAATGCAGAGCAGCTGATCAAAAGGTTAAAGGATAAGCTCCTTGTTGCTTCTGTTGATTCTTCATCTTGATGGGCGGTATGTTGTTATTTGTATATTTTCTTTCTTTTGTACATCTTTAATTTATTATTTTTTCTCTTTTGGTGTTAAAAAAAAAAAAAAAAAAAAAAAAAAAAAAAAAAAAAAAAAAAAAAAAAAAACTTGTATATATCTTGTTTTGTTTTTTTAACTTTCATCTTTGAGGATCATGTTGTACATTTGGGTAACGTATATGGTTTTAACTCACCATGTCTTGAGGGACGAAGGGTTAACTTACTATGGGGGTATAGCTCTAGTAAGTATTCTCAAATCTGTTAATAGCTGCTGATTTGCTAAAAATCATAGGGTTATCAATGTTTGGTCTCACACACCAAACATTGGCTACTCCATGAGCAAACGGCTCTGGTAAAGAGATGTCAAATCTGTTGGATGGTTGACAACTTGCCAATAAGTTGTATGGTGCTCAACTCACCATTGCCTCATAGATGAAGAGTTGGCTAGCCCACAAGTTCATGGCTTGTGGTAAAGGTAGTGGAACACCATGACTAGTCCTGAGTTAACGGCTTCAGGTAAAGACAAGTCAAATCCGTTGTTGGTTGTGATGGTTTGCCAAAAACCATTAGGGTATTTCAACACACCATTGATTCACGTTCTAAGTGTTGGACTGGTAACTGGTTCACCAGGGTGATGCCATGATTCCACTCAAGAACCAGCTAGCCCAAGAGTGAGTAGCTACTTGGTAAAGGATTATCAAATCTACTCTGGTTACTGATGTTGCTGGTTCCTGATGCTGCAAATCTAGGAGTTGCTGATGGGATCTTGGACTTCATTGCTGTCTCTGGTGGTTCTAGGTGTTCTGCTGGTGATTTCTATGGTTTCAGTTGCTGGTTTTGCTCAATCCTCGTGCATGGTAAAGATCTATCTGGAAACTTGAAGTTAAAAGAGTCAAATTCAAGTTTAAGGGAGGATTGTTGGGAATTATGTAATAGTAGGTTCCTGCTGATAGTATTATAGTTTCTGCTGATAGTGAGGTTTCTGCGGATAGTGCAGTTTCCTCTGATAGTTAATTTGTTTCTGCGGATATGTAGTTTCCGCTTTATTAGTTTATTAGTTACGATATGCATGAGTTAAAATAGAAATAGATTGTGCATATCTTTTGAGTTATGAGCAAGCTGCAAAGTTAGGGTCTTGTTCTATAAAAGAAACTAGCGGCTAGGGTTTAATGTACGTTTTTGTCAATAACATTCATAGTGAATTGATATAGATCCATAGAGGATCAAGTTATTGGTGTTTCTTGTCTTCTTGAGTATTGTATTTATTTTCCGCGTGAGTACAATTCTAGTAAAGGTTCTCCATAGTTCTCTTGTGATTACACAGGTTAACTATACTCTCTCAAGGCTCATAAGATCTATCTGGGACTGAACCCAACAAAGACCCATCTTTTCTGTAAATAGTATTCACCATCCCTATACCAGTAGAAGTTAATTCCCATCTATCAAGAGCAGACCACGAAATAGGATCCTCATCAGCAGAATCATCACCTTCAACAACTTTGATGAAGTTACTCTCCTCATCCTGTAGATCAAGAGGATTAGAAATCCTTTCCTTAGCTTTGCTCTTCTGTCTTTTTCTAGGAGGAGAAGAAGCACTAGACTTTGCCATATCAGGGAGGGGAACTACTGGTGTAGCATAAGAAGCAACATCTGTAGAGTTTGTTAGGACTCCTTGAGATCGTTTTGAGCCTCTAGGGTTCGACAATAACATAGATTATGCACATAGGAATTAAACAAACATCAATGTTATTGACACAAGGTTTCTTTCACAATCACCACCAATTATTATTTGATCAGAATAATAACGTGTTACCTAACTGTAACAGGGATCAAAGCCTTCTTCGATCCTTGGAGGTTAACTAAACTACGTTCCTAGGCGTTTACAATGAACTACATGCCTAAGACACACACACACACCTTTTATGACTACATTATGGAAGACTTAATTTATTAAAACCTACATCCCATTTCCTCTTTATATACTAGAGGATTAAGGTTTACAAATCTCTACGAAGGACTAATAAGTAAATCTTCTTTTGCAAGCAAGCCCCTCCATCTTTTTGTAGATTTCCTTCTTGTCACTTTAAGCCCTTGACGTTTCATTCTTTATTGTTTTGTATCATCAAATCAATAAACCCAACAATCTTCCCCTATTTGATGATGACAAAACAAACACGGTTCTTGTACGAACTTCCCTAGACGAAGTAGCAGAAGTTGAGATAATTAAATCTCACCGTGAATGAAACAATCTTGTCTTCCTTTGTCTTCCCCTTAATCTATGCCACGCCACTCCAACATCTCTTCCCCTTTTTGTTATCAACAAATAGGAAATGTAAGCAGTAGAAACTTCCCCTTGAGTGGTGCATGAACATCAAATGATTCTTCAAATCTGTAAGCTCCTTGTAATGATCACTTGTGAAGAAAACCAAATATAACGAATTTGATGAAGAAGTAAAATAACCCAAGCTTGTATCTTATGTCTTGTTTATCCACGTGACTCTGAACGTATACCAGCCAATGTATAGGGAGACCGCAATCTCTTGACGATAATCACTGAGCACAATAACATCACTCCTTTAAGTGTTATGTCAGTTCTTAGTCACAATCATTGAAGCACGAACAAGTTATCTTAAAAGTAGCTAGGATCCTTTCAAGATATGATAAAACACGTATTCAAGTAATTCCACTTCACCTTCAAATAAGTGATAAATAATCATCTTCGTAATCAATTAATTAATAAAAACCAAATACGAGCTTTTTAAAACGTTTAAGAACAAATTCCAAACTCCTTGTGTGTGTGAACCAATAACTCATGTGTGTGTATCAAATATCCAATGAAACTTCCAAGAATCAAAACCATATATTGTTCAATAAAGAACAAAATTCTCGTCATTAGCTTCATAAGACACTTGGACCATCAAAACCCTTGAGAATATAACAATAAACCAATGAAGTATATAAATATCATAGCAGTAGGAACGTAAATCATAAGACCAATATATATACTCCAATGCTCCTTCTCCTACAAACCTTACTCTCATAACCCACGACCAATTTAAAACCTCGTTACAACTTTGTGGAGGCCAAACTATTATAAAATTTGGTCAAAGAAGTCATGTTGCTGCTGTCCATTAAAATATCCAAACCAATAGAACATCACTAGGATATAATATTTTACGAGATGTATGATATTACAATCGACCATTAAGTACCCAAATTAACATCAACTACATTCTCTTTAACCAACTTTGAGCAAACAAAACTCTAAAGAAACTAGCAGTAGTTAGCATTAACTGAGCATCAGTTACAAGAAGATAGCAGCAGATTCAACAACGAGTAGATCTATCTTGAATGAGCAGCAGTAGTATCTTGTAACTAGCAGTAAGAATTATAACATGCGTCTTCGTTTCGAACTCCATCCAATCATGCAAGCGTAATCAACAGTAGCCAAATATAACTTTGAGCGAGCAGTAGTAACCCATGTAACTAGCAGTGGTAACACAATGACTAGCAGTGGAAAAAAATAAAGCTAGCAGTGGTAACGATTTATGAGCAGCGGTAACCAATCGATAACAAGTAGTAACTGATATTACAGGATCAGTACAAAATCCACTGCTTTCAAACATCTTTACCATAGCAGTAGTATCTTCGAAAGTAGCAGTAGAAAGTTTTGTTCTGCAGCAGACTTCGACATTGAATAACTTTCACACAAAAGCTCCGATCGACGATCTCTCCGGTGAAAAGTTAGATGGGTATATAGTGAAGCTCCAGTAAAAATTGTAGCCCGATCCAACGGTTCACGAAAAAGTTGAAAGGTTTTAATGGATATTTAAATAATAGTATGTCCAGATTCGAACTCGAGACTTCGGGATTGCACACATTACGTATGAGAATTGATGTACATAATTAATATAAATAAAACGTTATTGTTATTAATTATTAATCACTAAATAAAACATAACGATAGTTAAATAATTAACGAGGTTTGGTTAACGGTCGTTAAATATTAACTAGAAGGACTAAGAATGAAATTAGATGTCGGGAAAGTTCTAGAATCCCTTTGGGATGAATAGACCGATCGGTGGGGGGGGGGTTTCCAAACCCAATCCCACTCAAACTTGGTCACCAAGATATGTTACCTATAAATACAATTCATTGTATTCATTCATAACCTAATCTTGGATCACCAATAACCTAATTTCTTCTTCTTCTCCTCTCCTCTTTGTGTGGCCGGTCGAAACTCCCTACCCCAAGGGTTTTCGATTTTGTTGAACTCAAAGACACAAGTGTTTGGTTTATTTGTGATTCAAGGAACTAGCTTCTCCACATCAAATCGCTATTAGTACGTGTGTACAAGAACGAAGAACAAGCACGTTTGAGCTTGTGATCTTGGTGGTCGATTTATTGTGGTGGTCGAATTGCTAAACCCTAAAGTTAGGGTTTTGGGTTTTTGTTCTAGTTCAAAGTTTGTTTGGTTTACTTGAATTGCTAAAAGGTACGCGTTTTCTTATTCGGTTAATTACTTACATATATTATTCTATTGTCTTCCGCTGCTTGCTTTGATGATGTATTTGTTTTATGTATAATTGTTATGAGTATAAAATTCCAACAGTGGCATCACGAGCCATAAAAAAATTGAATCTTTATGATTATTTGCATGTTTTTTATGGTTTCTAGGGTTTTGAATTCGAAACCCTAATTTTATATATATGGGTCGATTACCCTAATATTTATTTAATTAGGTTTTAATTTTGTAAAACTTGTAGAAACCCTAGGATTGCATGCTTATTTTATGTGGTTAATTAATGAATAATTGTTATGTGCCATGTAATATGCGTATCTTGGGTGATAATTGTTATGCGGAATCCATGGTGGAACATGCATGTTTTGCCATGGAGTATTGTTTATTGTATATTGATTAATTGTTAAGTGATACACACATGTTTTATTTATTTAATAATTATAAAATTGGGGAAGACCTCAATTATAACTAATAAAATTTGTTATGTGCTATTTGGTATACTATTAACTTCGGCTTACGCAATCGACTTGTCGATGTATGTGGCTCATCTACCTTGCGAGATGAAAGTCCTAGTTAATGTATGCATTAATTTACGCCTAGAATTGTTATTAGAGTTTATTGAAATAATTATGCATGTGGCTAATTGTTTTTACATATGTTAAAATTGTTTAGTTATATGTTTATATTATTTGAGTGTGTTTAATTTTTATTAAAATGCTTTTTTGTTTATATATTGTTTGACATGTTAGTAAGCAAAAAGTGTTTTTTATGAATAGAAAATTAAATGGACTAAATAATGGCGAAATTGATTTTCTAAGAATTATTCTTGAACTTTTAATCGACTGATGCGACTGTACTAAATGGTTAGAACGGCTCACCCACTAGAACAAACTATAAAGGGGTATTTAAGAAGTGAGCATAGTCTCACTGAATGGATGTCTAAGGTTATGCTTCAGCGCTTACCTGGTCCTCTGCCCCCTGTGCGTTCGATTGGAGCTACCTAGTATAACCATTCTATGTACGAAGCATCTTAGTGCAAAGTTGTAAGTTTCTCAACGCATCGATTAAAACTTTGTAGAATTCAATCTTAGCAATTAAAATCTTTTAGTAAGTTTTTCGAAAATATTATGTTATAAAGTTGTATGCATGCTTCTTTATACATAAGTTTTGATTACACATCAAAAATTGTACCCTTTAAATTTAAGTTTATGCCATCTAATGATATGAAACACTTGAAGTTGTAATTTAGTTATGTGAGACCTTGATCTAGATTACAATAACGAGGTGAATTATTTTGTTGTGTGAGACCTCAGCTTTATGATTTGCAGTTTCTAAATTAGACAACTTAATTAAGTTAGTTAGTGAGACCTATAACTTAAGGCATAAGATGGGATGAAACATGCTTACGTTTTGCATTAATTGTTTTGGCAAAATTGTAAATCCCATAATTTTTTGAATTGAAAACTTGTTTGTCAATTATCGTTTTTCAACGATTACCTATTCTATACTTTCACCACTAGCAGATCAACTGATGTGGTGGAACTATGATAATGAGGATCCAAAATTCAAGGAAAATTCTATGGTTAATATGAATATTGACCAAAGGGTATTTTATTTTCTTGAATGTTTACTTATCGAAAGTACTAACTTTTGAACTTTTAATTCTGTAGAAATGGCTCAAGCTGAATCTACTGCACTAGCCTCGTCGTTCAAATCTATGTTTGATCGAGAGAAATTGACTGGTAGCGCGAATTTCAATGATTGGTATCGGCAACTCAGAATTGTCTTGAGGGTTGCCAAAAGACTCAATTATTTGACTACGCCTTGTCCTCCTGAACCTGCAGCTGATGCTACTGCTGAAGCACGAGCTGCATGGCAATCTGAGTATGACAAGTATAATGAGGTCGCCTGCATTATGCTCGGGAGTATGAACTCAAGCTTGCAAAAGCAATTTGAGAATTACTTCCCTAATCTCATGCTGGAAGAATTGCAAAGGTTGTTTGAAAAGCCTGTGACTGTAGAGCTGTATGACTTGATTGATGCTCTTCATAGTTGCAAGCAAGGAGATGGGAAACCTGTAAGCGCCCACTGTCTGGAAATGATGAGTTACATGGACCAATTGGGGCGTTTGAACTATGTCTACCCTAATGACATACAAATTGGCCTGATCAACAGATCCCTTAACAAGGAATTTGATGGTTTCGTGCGCAATTATAATATGCATTGCACGGGGAACACAGTCAGTGAGGTACATGCAATGCTCATTGATTACGAAAAAGGTTTGCCCAAGAAGGCCTCTACACCTGCGGTTTTGACCATCCAGAAGGGTAGAATTTCTAAGCCTAATAAGCCGCTAGCGAACAAGAAAGGGAAAGGTAAGGGTAAAGCTGATAAGGGAAAACAAGTTATGACTTATCAGCAAGAACCCAAGAAGTACCCTCCCAAACAGCGTGAGAATCCGAAGAAGGATCAGACTTGTCATCACTGTACTGCAGTTGGACACTGGAAGAGGAATTGTCCACTGTACCTTGATGAGTTGCGGAATAAGAGGTATAAAAATACTGGCACTGTGGCCAGTACTTCAGGTACTCTTTTGATGATAGAATTATTTGCTTTTCCTCATAAAATAAATTCCTGGGTATATGATACTAGATGTGGTATTCACATATGTAATACACTGCAGGGACTTAGAGGAGCAAGGAAGCTTGCCTATGGGCAGCAATACCTGCACGTGGGTAATGGAGCACATGCAGTCGTTGAAGCTATAGGCACGTTTGATTTAGTTTTACCTTCGGGTTTAGTACTGTCATTAAACGATTGTCATTACGCACCTTCCATTGTTAGGGGTGGCGTTTCTGTTTTCTTGTTAAAAGATATTGGTTTCGTTTATACATTTACTGATTATGGAATTTCTGTTTCTTTAAATGATGTTTTTTACTTTAATGTTATTCCAGTAAATGGTGTGTTTGAAATTGATTTGCATGATAATGTGAATGATAAAAATAATTCTGTCTTTAGCATCAATAATAAAAGAATCAAAAGTGATTTGGATTCTTCATTTCTTTGGCATTGTAGACTTGCTCATATAGGCAAGAAATGCATGCAACAGCTGCAACACGATGGGCTTTTGCAAGACATCAATGATGAATCATTTGATAAATGCGAATCTTGCATATCTAGGAAGATGACCAAGAAACCTTTTACAAATAGTTTAGAAAGGGCTTCTGATCTTCTTGGTGTAATACATACTGACGTATGTGGACCACTAAGACATGTGTCAAGAAAGGGTGCTAGCTACTTCTTAACCTTTACTGATGATTTCATTCGTTATGGTTATGTTTATTTACTTAAAAATAAACATGAAGTCTTTGAAACATTTAAGGTTTTTAAGAGTGAAGTAGAACTGCAACTAGGAAAGAAGATTAAAGCTCTTCGATCTGATAGAGGTGGTGAATATTTAAGCCAAGAGTTTAAAGATTATCTAGCTGAGTGTGGTATTGTCCAGCAACTCACATCTCCATATACTCCACAACAAAATGGTGTATTTGAGAGAAGGAATCGTACATTGCTAGACATGGTGCGATCGATGTTTAATCTTACTACTCTTCCCTTATCCTTTTGGGATTATGCTTTGGAAACTGCTGTTCGCATATTGAATATGGTTCCAACTAAGAAGGTTGATAAGACTCCTTATGAAGTGTGGTATGGGAAACCTCCCAACTTGTCTTACTTAAAGGTCTGGGGTTGTGAGGCGTTTGTTAAACGTGACTCTGCTGATAAGCTGCAACAAAGATCTGTTAAGTGTGTCTTCGTAGGATACCCAAAGGAAACGATGGGTTACTACTTCTACTTTCCACCTGAAAACAAAGTAATTGTTGCTAGGTATGGAGACTTTCTTGAAAAGGATCTCATATCTCATGAATTCAGTGGGAGAGATTATGATCTGGAAGATGATCAAGAAGATACAACACCTTCTGAAAACACTAGCCAACCTCAAGTAGAACCTGAAAGTCTGGGCGTTCCACTTGAGATTGAAGTGGTTCCCATTCGTAGATCCGCAAGGACTATGCGTGCACCTGAGCGTCTATGTCTCAACGTAGAAGCTGAGGAAAATATGTTAGGGGATCTTGGTGAACCTGCTAACTATAAAGCTGCCATGATGAGTCCTGAAAAGGAAAAATGGCGAGTTGCAATGAATGGGGAAATGCAATCCATGAAAGACAACGAAGTCTGGATAGAGGTTGACTTACCTCCAAATGCTAAGGTAGTTGGAAGTAAGTGGCTCTTTAAGATAAAGACTGACATGGATGGCAATGCACACACCTATAAAGCTCGTCTTGTAGCTTAAGGTTATACTCAAACCTATGGGGTAGACTACGAGGAGACATTTTCTCCTGTAGCAGACATTAGAGCTATTAGGATTCTTATAGCCATAGCTGCGTACTATGACTATGAGATATGGCAAATGGATGTCAAAACTGCCTTCTTAAACGGTCGCCTAGATGAGGACATCTATATGGCGCAGCCTGAAGGGTTTGTGAATCCAAAGTTTCCGAAGCGTGTATGCAAACTTCAAAGATCCATTTATGGATTGAAGCAAGCATCAAGGCAATGGAACAAGAAGTTTGATGAAGAAATCAAGAAATTTGGTTTCACTCAAAATCTTGATGAGCCATGTGTGTATCACAAAGCTAGTGGGAGTAATGTTATTTTCCTTGTCTTATATGTCGATGACATATTGATCATGGGAAAAGACATTCCAAGTATGCAAGATGTAAAGTCTTATCTTGGAGAGTGCTTTTCTATGAAGGACTTAGGGGAAGCAGCATTTATTCTGGGAATCAAGATCTACAGAGATAGATCAAGGCGGTTAATTGGACTAAGCCAAAGTGCTTACATTGATAAAATACTGAAGAGATTTAGTATGCAAAATTCCAAGAAGGGATATTTGCCGATGCAAGTTGAACATGGCTTAAGTAATAAACTTTGCGCGTCAACACCTGCTGAGGTGGAATACATGAGGAAAGTTCCTTATGCTTCGGCTGTAGGATCTATCATGTATGCTGTGAGATGTACAAGGCCTGATGTGGCGTTTGCACAGAACATTACCAGTCGGTATCAACAGAACCCAGGTGTGAAACACTGGCAAGCTGTTAAGAACATTCTTAAGTATCTAAGGGCTACTAAAGATATGTTTCTAGTGTATGGAGGAAATCCAGATGCAGAACTTGATGTTACAGGTTTTTGCGATGCGTCATTCCAAACTGATAAAGATGATACGAAGTCTCAGACAGGTTATGTCTTTGTCATTAATGGAGGAGCAGTTGACTGGAAGAGCAAGAAGCAAACAACGGTTGCGATGTCTATTACAGAAGCTGAGTACATAGCTGCTTCAGAAGCTGCGATGGAAGCTGTTTGGATTAGGAAATTCATTTCGGGACTCGGAGTAATGCCCTCAATCGAATTGCCTCTAAATGTGTATTGTGACAACTCGGCTGCAATAACATTTGCCAATGAGCTTGGAGTCATGAAGGGCGCTAGACATTTTCCTCGTCGATATCACTATGTTAGAGAACAAGTCGACATAGGTGAAATCAATCTACTCAAAGTTCATACAGATGAAAATATAGCTGATCCCTTTACGAAACCTTTGCCAAAAGATAAACTTACTGACCATGCTGATGGGATAGGACTTCGTTTAGCTAGTAGTTTCATGCAGATCTGTGATTAGTATTTGGATAAAGGATGTTATGAACAAATATTAATTTAATGAAATAAAATAGTTGTTTATGTTTATTTTTCATTTTCTTAATATTATATCCTATATTTGCATGTTTAATCCGTGAGTAACTTAAGTTATTCTAAATAAGTCCGTTGTCGATCAATGATGTGGGAATGTCATTGAATTAAGACAAATCTGAGTTTTGGTAGAATATACTTTTAAAGTATATTGATGCGTGGGACATACCAGATTCACATGATATTCAATGAATTGAATATAGGACTCATCCCAACTTTACATGATGATACTTTTGGATTTTATCATTAAGTATATCATGAAGTGTTTATCCTCAGACTTGAGATACCAGATAACTTATATGAATGTAGTGCATTTGTGTAAGATAGTCTAACGCTATCCGTAACTGGTAGTTATAAGGGCTATTTTCGGAAGTGTTGCAAAATTCATGAGTTATGTTTGTAGTCAAGAGAATTTGTTCATTTGAATTTGTTTCAAAGCATAATACTATATTTGGGCCCCTCGTAGGGTTGACAAGATGTTTGTATGGCCATACCCAAGATCTATCTGGAATACGTTCAGATGATTTGGTAATCTTGTTCAATCATATACAACGAGAAACAGAATATTAACATATGAAATGACTTGATCCATATTCATAGTTAATGTAGTATTAGTAACAAAAGGATAAGTAAAAATGATGAATCATTAAATGGTTTTTTCCAGGAGACCATGCTCGATTCGATCTGGGGGCGTTGGCGTGTGAAAGCTAGACTAACCAATGTCATTACTATATTTAGTAATATCCAAGTGGGAGCTGAAAGGTTTTAATGGATATTTAAATAATAGTATGTCCGGATTCGAACTCGAGACTTCGGGATTGCACACATTACGTATGAGAATTGATGTACATAATTAATATAAATAAAACGTTATTGTTATTAATTATTAATCACTAAATAAAACATAACGATAGTTAAATAATTAACGAGGTTTGGTTAACGGTCGTTAAATATTAACTAGAAGGACTAAGAATGAAATTAGATGTCGGGAAAGTTCTAGAATCCCTTTGGGATGAATAGGCCGATCGGTGGGGGGGGGGGGTTTCCAAACCCAATCCCACTCAAACTTGGTCACCAAGATATGTTACCTATAAATACAATTCATTGTATTCATTCATAACCTAATCTTGGATCACTAATAACCTAATTTCTTCTCCTTCTCCTCTCCTCTTTGTGTGGCCGGTCGAAACTCCCTACCCCAAGGGTTTTTGATTTTGTCTAACTCAAAGACACAAGTGTTTGGTTTATTTGTGATTCAAGGAACTAGCTTCTCCACATCAAATCGCTATTAGTACGTGTGTACAAGAACGAAGAACAAGCACGTTTGAGCTTGTGATCTTGGTGGTCGATTTATTGTGGTGGTCGAATTGCTAAACCCTAAAGTTAGGGTTTTGGGTTTTTGTTCTAGTTCAAAGTTTGTTTGGTTTACTTGAATTGCTAAAAGGTACGCGTTTTCTTATTCGGTTAATTACTTACATATATTATTCTATTGTCTTCCGCTGCTTGCTTTGATGATGTATTTGTTTTATGTATAATTGTTATGAGTATAAAATTCCAACAAAAGTTATTGACGTTAGAAAACAGTGTTGCAAAAAAGTTGTGAATTTTGACAGCTTCGAATTTTTCTTCCTTCTTTGCCAAGAAAACCCTGTAAATCCCTAGGTAACGAGCTGCCCGAGCTTTGATACTAATTGTGGAATCCTTTAGAACTCCTTGAGATCGTTTTGAGCCTCTAGGGTTCGACAATAACATAGATTAATAACATGCACAGCGGAATTAAACAAACATCAATGTTATTGACACAAGGTTTCTTTCACAATAACCACCAATTATTATTTGATCAAAATAATAATGTGTTACCAAAATGTAACAGGGATCAAACCCTTCTTCGATCTTGGAGGTTAACTAAACGACTTTCCTAGGCGTTTACAATGAACCACACGCCTAGGACACACACACACACCCCTTTTATGACTACATTATGGAAGACTTAATTTATTAAAACCTACATCCCATGTCCTCTTTATATACTAGAGGATTAAGGTTTACAAATCTCTACGAAGGACTAATAAGTAAATCTTCTTTTGCAAGCAAGTCCCTCCATCTTTTTGTAGATTTCCTCCTTGTCACTTTAAGCCCTTAATGTTTCATTCTTTATTGTTTTGTATCATCAAATCAATAAACCCAACAACATCATCTTTCTCAACAGTGGGAATACCCTGTAAAGCTGGTGAAGAGAATGGAACATCATCAGTGGGAATGCTCTTTGTAGAATCAGTAGGAATGGGTGACTCTTTTGGTGTGTACATAGGGGCAGAGTCCTGAGGAATGGTGTCATGTGAAGTGGTGATCTCCTCAATAAGAACAGATGGCTTCTTATGAAGTCCTTTAGGAGAAATAGATTTGTCATTTGAGGAAGCAGCAGTATCAGAAGACTTCATTCTTTTATACACAGGTTCTTATAAAGTAGGTTGATGTGTTTTCAAAGGTGTATAAGGATGAATGCCAACTCTTTCCAATGCATTTTGAAGTCTCTCATATTCTGCCTTTAATTGATCATCTGAGAACTTCTTGACATATGCCATGGTCCACCCATTATTATAGACAGCTGAACTTTGACACTTGACAAAGTCCCTCATCAAATCCCTTTACTGAGCTTGATTCACAGGTTTATCCCTTTTTGCTTTGGCCCTCCTCTCAGCATCAGCACTCTTTCTTTGGTTGGCCAACTCAACCATCCTTTCAGCATAATCATCTACATTAAATGCATCTCCTAAAATGGACTGAGCAAGAGATGTATTTGAAGTAACCCTCCCCAGTATGTTGTTCCAATGAGCTTCTGTAAAGTGTAGAGATGCAACATCTAGCTCTCTTTGCCTTTAAGGAGTTAATGTTGAGGGAACTGGTTGATCCTTAGAAGCAACATCATCCCTGGTAGCAGGAATGGATGGACTATCAGCAGCATCTGCAGAACTACCAGCAGCAACATTCTGAACCTTTTGAAAGACTTGTTCTTCTGAATGCCTTTTTGTCCTTCTTCTTTTGACAATTTTGAACTTGGGAGTGATAACAGGTTCATCCTCAGGCACAAAAACATCAACTTCCTTTATGGTAGCAACAGCCAAAGAAGCAGAAGCAAACACATGAAGTGCATTAAAAGCAATATCATCATTTTCCCCAGCCTGCTCATCCTCAGAATCAGACACTACTCTCGTACTCCTTATCTTTTCCAATTTAGCTTCCAAATGAGTAACCCTCCCAAGAAGTTGAAGAACAGCCCCACCAAGAGTCTTTGTAGTTTCCTTGAGTTCAGCTTCCAAATCATCAACTTTTTGGACAAAACCAGTCAAGCAACTTAGACATATTCATTAGAGCATCAGAATCCTCAGCTCTATTGGGAGCTTCATTGGACCTGGTTGGAGAAACATAAAAATCAGCACCAATGTTGGTGTCATCATCAAATGTTTGTCTAGGAGGACTCAATGGTGTCTCAAGAGGTTGGTCAAAATTAACCTCTGGTTCAACAGTTATCTGGACCTGTGTTACAGAATAAAGGACTGGCTCAACAGGAGCATCATGCATAGGGGATGGTGGTGTGAGAGGTCTAGGAGATGGTGGTGGCTGGACATCAGGAGCAACTGATGCACTTGCATCATGAGCATCTGAAGACCCAATATCAGTTGTAAATGATGCAGAGGCACAAGAAGCATCAGGGATAGGTGGCATATTACCACCAGCAGCATTAGCTGCACCAGCATCTACATTGCCAATGGGCAACATAGCAGGCATCAAGGGTCTATGTTCCACAGTAAAGTTTGTCCTCATTAAAGCAAATAATTTTGCAGTTAACTTTCCCATGGGTCTAGGTGTGAGGTCAGAGGTCTCAATGCCTAAAATGATCTGTAAGAACCGAGGATACATTAGAAATTTATGTTTGGTATCCTTAACATTTTTAAGCATCTCCTCAAATATATACCTAGAAAAATTATAAACTCTACCTTCAGAAAGACAAATGACAGCACAAGTAATAGAACTAGAGAACTGATCTCAACCTCCTGTCTTAGGACTAATACATTGGAGAAGGGTGTGAACCAGGAACCTCCATTTAGGACAAAACTTATTCTTGTACTAGATTAATTTACCATCAGTAGGGTACCCAAGGCTGGCCAAACTAGTGAGAATCTCCTGCCTGTCATTCTCAAACACTCCTTCTTCATCATCCAGTTGAAGTTGAGTCCTTACAAGGGACTCAGTAACCACATATTCCCTTCCATCAATTGTGGCCACAATCTCCTTGGGCTGACCCTCAGGATATCTTTCAAAGGCTGTGGCCCAGAATTGTCTGACTAGTGAGTCATAAACAATGGCTGGGTAATGGGTTAGGGAAAACCTGAGCCTGGAACGCTGCAAGAAATCAACCATGGGATCAAATACGTCACTCCCTTTAGCTTTTCCCTAAAATGCTACTTTATTGTGGTAGCCTTTGAAACTGAGAGCCGCCATTGCAAAGATTCAGGAAGAGGAATGTGTAATTGAGAAGTTATGAAATGGGTTTGGTTTGAGGATGAGAGGGAATTGGTTAATTTAGTTCGTGGGATATATACGTTATGCTATTTAAAGTAATTACCCAAGTTAGCCTATTAATTGTCAAATATCTCAGAAAGTATCTTTGACTAATTTTGACTTCAATATTATCCCAAAATAAAAATACCTAATTCCACACTACCAGCAGCATCCACAAGTCAAACCGCAGGAACCATATGGTCATTCACCAGAATCCCAAACTTCTTTTGACCATGGTTACTATGTTAAAGCTACCAGCAGAAACCACAACCTGTCAGCAGGAACAATATTCTACCAGAAGGAATGAAAGATGCTTTTAACTGAGCAAGTCTTCTATAAAATATCAACGTATGGTCAACCCCTTTTGTAAAAATATCTTCATTAATTGCACCTCTAATAACTTAACCATTACTAGCATTAAATCTTTTGGGGGTTAGATTACATGTTGACTTGTTCTATAAAAGGAACTCCCATTCATAAACTAAACTCACCACAAACCCTTCAATCGATTACCTACAACTCTCCACCACAATGAGCAACCCTATCGAAATATCTTCTGATTCATCTTCAAGCTCCTCATCAAACGATAGATGGAATAATTACTTTCCTCCCCTACACACCACACTAACTTTCATGAATACAAACCCAGCACCAGCACCAGGACCTGTGGGCACTTCATCTGAAGATCTTCCTACTCCACCATCTTATGTGGAAGACACCAGCTCTGAACTCAACTCCATGCCAAGCTTTGTTTCTGCCCACGAGGACACTGATGAAGATGAACAAGTTGGGACTTCCAGAGCTTTGGTGGTAGCTCCTCTTGCACATTTGAAAAGTTGACATTTCAAAGACGCATTTTCATCATCCAGTTGTTCGAGTTTTGGTTCAAAAGATTTTTCACTCGACTGGTTGAGATTATTTTGTAAAGCAATTTCACGTTCAATACAATCATTTTGACACCAGTGAAGACGACGTTTTACTTCAGAAAGTTCATTTAACAAACCCTCATTTTCAGCTTTCAAAGTTTCGATTTGAGACACATTATCATTTTCCTTATCAATAATATCAACAGTATCAACAGCAATATTATCACAAGCAGATGCAACAGTATAATACAACACAATCGATATAGTATTAGCACATATCACATCTTCCAAGAGTCGATCAACATGATTTCGATAAAGTTTATTTTTCCTTTTTGCTTTCAAAATTGAAGCTTCAGTTTCATATAAAATTGCTTTCATTTGTCCAATTTCATTCTGAATTCCCGTTCCCAATATGTTGCACACATACGCAAATTATGAACATGTGGTAAAAGCTATTTTTGAAAGATTTCTCGTTGTTCTTTGGCATAAGCTGATTGAAAAGTCGCAGCTTTTATTTCTAAATTATGTTCAATTGCATTTTCAAAAAGTTTAATGTCAGACATGAATGTATCAAAATATTTAAAAATTTGACATCTTTTGGATAATGGAGTGATTTCACTCAAAGAAGGTAAAGGACCATTAATTTATGCAACCGGTTTAATGGTACCAACGTCAGAAGAGGACTTATTAATATGTGTGATTACCCAAGGTGTATTTGTTTTATCCTACTGGGGAACAAAAGATTTCGAAATATGAGGCACTTTTGAGTAATTAAAAGGTTTGTTATATTCAACATTTTTCATTTTTAATCGACTCTCGTCTTCCACATCTTGTTCCTCTTCACAATTATATTCAACAACATGCACAATTGATTCATCAAGCAGATATTTTACAGTATACAACTTTGGATTTGCCTTGAATGCTCTATGTAAAAAACATGGTTTGTTATCAGCAAGATCTGGCCCATATCCATCTGGATTTGGCTTAAAAGTGAACTTTTTGATTGTTGTGATTGATTCACCATGCTTATACACGACATTTTGATACTCTTTGATTTTGTTTTGCAAATCAACAATTTCATCGAGATAAAGATCAACTCGCTTCCATGAAGTTTGTTTGAATTCTAAAAAAATCATTTTGACATGAGGACAACTCAAGCTTGGTCTTTTGAATTTCCGAAGTAATAGTGTCAACGTGTTGTTTGTTTTAAAATTTTTGTTGTTCCAATTGAGAAATCAAATCGTTTTTTGAAGCGACAAGATCTCGTATATGTCTTTCTAAATCTTGTTCTTTTAGATATGACTTTTGAAAAGCGGCTTCAAAACTGTGTTCACGTTTTTCTTTTGTTTCAAAATTTTCAAGTTGTTTCTTATAGCATTCAAGATCCTTAGTCAATAGTGCAACTTTTTTACGAAGATTTTTGTTTATTTCATTGCATTTTCCTACTTAAGATTGGGTGGTCATAAGTAAGGTCATGAGCTCTGGATCTGGATTAGACGAAGTTTCAACATGTTAAACGTGAGTATCAACATATTCATCAGTGGGATCATCAAATGTAATCACGGGGTCAACTTGATCATCAAATGTAACCATAGGGTCAACTTGATCATCAAATTTAACCACGGGATCAACTTGATTATCGTCTTGATGAGATGTTGATGACTTATTTTGAGCACTTTGCTCCTTGTCGAATGCAGATGTAGGTGGAGATATCAGATCGTGTATGAGACATATATTAGGATCTGGTACCCTAGACATGCCATCAGGGCCTGTATCACTCCTGTGAAGTTCTTGCATATTTGCCATCAACATTACAGCTGAGTTAGCTTGCAAGTCCTCCATATCATCATCGGATTCTACATTCGCCATGATGCTCTGTTCCTTGTTTGTAAGAATTCCACCAGCTTCATCTTTAAGAGACAATAGTAAAGCCTCCTTGTGATAAGCACTTCCTCTGGTTCTTGGTTTTGGACATGCATTAGCCAGATGACCTTTTCATTGCAGTTATAGCATTGAAGACCCATATTCCCATTCTAAACATTTCCTTGCTCAACAATCTGAACCCTTTTCTGAGGAGCGGCCATGTTGTTCCTACGAGTAGCATTATAACCAAGTCCACTACCTATGTAGCTACCATTTCCCATCGGACGTCCATTGTTTCTGTTATGAACTTCAACCCTTACATTCTAAACAACAGCTTGATTCATTGTGTTGGATGAGGTACGAACACGATTGTTGGATTTGTTTGCAAATCTCCCGAAGGCACGAGCAATTAGTGCAAATCCTTGATTCAACGTATTGAATGCATCTTCATCATCATTATGTGTTTCACTATAGAGTGCTGAGTCTGAGTTGTTGTTGTACAGAACTAGTTGAGTATCATTTGATTGCTGTGAGGGATCATATGGAGTGATCTGGGCGGATGGTGTATGCTGAGTAAAGCCTTGTTGCTGCTGTGGGAATTGAGAAATTTGTGGTGCACAATACTGAGCAATCAAAGCAAGTGAATTAGCATCAGGTAAAGGTGCATAAATTCCACGGATATCTCGATCTTTGTCCACTTCCTTCTGATGGTGCTTCAGATAATCATACAACAACCTATATTTTACATTGTGAAGGTTCTTAACTTGACGTAGGAATGTTACATACTTATCCCAGTCCGGACCTAGACAACTTAGAAACTTTGTGTTGATTGCAATTCTGGGTAAGATTATGTTGTGTCTGTCCAAATCATTGATGACGTTTGTGAACCGATGATAGTATGAATCTAATGACTCCCCTAGATCAATCATGAATATTTCATAAGCTAGGTAAAGTCTTGATTCCATGTCTTCCTGATTGAGTTCAGTGCCTTCCATTAAGAGGTGAACATATTCCCACATGTCTTTTGCAGTTCTCTGAGCATCGAAACTACGTAGAATCGGATTGGGCAATCCCAGGAGAATGTATTCCATTGCGAGGTCATTAGCTTCTTGGTGAAGAATCTGTTCTGCAGTGAGTTGAGACTCAAGGATAGTTGTGGTAGTGTCATCCCTTGGTGGATTAGTCGTTGGATCGCCGAGAATTGTCATAGTAGGCATTTGAAAGAGACCTTCAAGAATGACCTTCTTTAAATACTTTCCAAGAGGTTTATTGAGATCACAGAACCTAAAGAACCGACTGACCCATTGAACATAGTTTCCTGGATTGAGCATTGGAGGTCTATCAAGAGATCCAGCTTCATTAATTGATTGTTGGCTGTTGATAGCCTCACAAATCTTTGCAAACCAATGAGGTTCATTATGTATCACATTTGATGCATGCGTAGCATATTTGGATGGGAAGTGATATTGAAAGTAGTTTGCATATTACGGTTGTTGTGGAGGTAGTTGTTGATGGAATTGTTGTTGTTGTGGTTGTGCATATTGATGTGGTAGATAACGTTGTTGTGGTTGTTGCAGGAATTGTGGTTGAGGATATTGTTGTTGCTACTGAGGATATTCGTGAGGAAAGTAGTTGAAATATGGTGGTTGAGACATCTTTAAACTTGTGCTGATGATGGATCTTTGTATATGATTGAAACGTGATTTTTTTGTTGAAAGTGTTCTTATTTGTAAAACTCCTTAGTCGTAAGGTTGATTGATGAGTGTCTAAATACTCATCAGTTTTGTACAAAATAAACTGCAAAATCATCTGAAAACACTCAGAAACACATCAAAATGATCAAAATATCACAAATCAGTGTTTTATGTGTTTTAAAAGCAAAAATATCAAAATCAGATGAAAAACATATCAAATTTGCAAAAATTGCAGTTTTAGTCCCCCAAGTTTCAAGAATTGTCAAAAATAGTCCCTGAGCCCGAATTTCAAAAGTAAAAATCACCAAAGGTCCTTTTTAAATCAAAAGTTGTCAAATTTAGTCCTTTGGTGAAAAATATCAAAAAGTTTGAGAAATTTACAAAAATGGTCCTTCAAGTTTCAAAGTTGGCAGAATTGGCCCCTGGAAAATGGCAAATTGGCAAGTTTGGTCCTTGTACTTATTGAGATTGTCAATTATGGTCCCTTGAAGCAACTTGGCAGAATTGGCAGCTTGGGCCCCTCAAGTTTCAGATTTTACAAAAGAAGTCCTTGAATTATTAAACCTTAAACCTCATTTTTGGACCCTTGCTCCTATTGGACCCCTGCCACTTTACCATTTTGGACCCCTTGGTTATTATATCTGGTCAATCTTGGTCAAAAGTCTCAACTTGGCGCCAAAGTCCTTCACTCTCACCTGCTGCCTGCAACACTTCTCCAACCCATCCCCCCTCCTCAATTTCTTCTCAAATATGTTCCCCACTCCACAACTAACTTCCAAACATCATTAAATGCATTTCCCTCCCCCTCACTCAACCTTATCTGCCAAATGAGAATTTGGCGCCAAAAATAGGTTTAAACGGCCATGATCAATTTGAAGCAATCCAATGGCTAATAAATGGTGGGATCAAATCAGAAGAAAGAGAGAAAGACATTTGGTATAAAAGGAAGGAAAGAGAAGAAGCAAAGGAGTAGAATTTTTAGTTTAAATTTACTGTTATGTCGTTTTTTTTTTTAAGTCTTAGTTAAACTCGAAAATTGTAATATTTTGTTCTTAAGTATCAATCTCAAGTTACAATTTCAGATTATTCAAGTTTCAAGCATTAATTCAAAGTTTCCTTTAGTTTCATGTTTATGTGCTCACTGTGGAAAATTCAAGTTTCTATTTCATAAAAACAATCTTCATTCAGTTTGTTAATCAGTGTTAACAAGCTTATATAAGCTTTTCATAGCTTTTTATAAGTTTGAAATCTAGTTTCAAACCATTTTGATTCTTGGTCAACTAAAGTCAAACAGGTGATCAATTGGCTATGGAAAGAGAAATGGGTTGATGCAGCAATTCAAATGGGTTGATTTAGTTCCTGTGGGTTGATAATTAGGTTAGTGGTTCTTGGTTTACAGTTGGCAAGCCATAGTGGCTAATGGACAAATTGTAAGTTGTTATTTAGTTAAAAAGCATAATCTGTTTCTTCTGTCAAAAATAGTTGAAATCTGTTTTAAAAGTTGTATTTAGGGTAAGTAAGTCTAGTTTGATCAGTGGATTAAGCTTGTTCAGTATTAGAATAGTTTAAATTGCAAAACTGTTGCATACAGGAGTGTTTGGAATAGCTGAACCAGTTGTGTTCAGGGCTTGTGCTTTGCATGAATCTTGTTGCTTTGAGTTTACTTAGCTCATATAGACTCATTTCCATCAATACTTTGTGCCTGCAAAAGCCTAAAGTCAAAATCACTTTGTAATCACTCTAAAATCTGTTTCTGTCAAGAACAGTAGCTAAAAACTTGCATCTAGGCTCATAATATCTAGATCTAGCTTGTGGTAATCATCTCTAGTGTCAAAACATCATATTCAGTTCAAAACATTGGATCAAATCTCAATAAAGTCAAACTAAGAATCTGTTTTCAAAAAGTCAAGTTGTGTCTGATCCAGTTTTCTCAGAATTACCAGCTATTGCATTGTTCTCATTTCAGTGTTTTAGACCTTGAAACTTGGCACAAGTGTAGTCAGCTAGGTGGTCTATAAGGCCTAATATCTGTTTTTGGCTTTAGCTTCTTTGATAAGCTGCTGCATAAGCTCAAAGTCAGCACCATTTCCCCTGCTCACTGAACTCAGTGAATACTGAGTTTTACTCAGTTTTTGTGCAAAGTGCACAGTGCTCATAAGAGCTTGTCATAAGCTGATATTTGGTACATTTTCTCTCACCCAGGTCCTTTACAAGTTCCATCAAGTAGTTTCCAGTTTGAGCTTATTGATAAGCTTGTACTTAAGCTCAAAGTAGGAACCTTAAAACTGTGTTTGATCTTAAAACCAAAGTAGCCAAATCTTAGCAACTTGAAAATCAGAGGTCCAAGCTTGTTGAATTAAGTTGCATTTGGTCATTTTTAGCTTATAGTAGCTTCTGTTTCAGTTGGGTGGCCTTGGGTGTTCAATTGCTTAATTCTAGTGCTTATTGTTAAGCACTTTCCACATCAGATCCTAAATCTTCCACACAAGCCCATGTTTGTCTATTTTTCTTAGCTTCTTAATAATATTTTAGAGTTTCCCTGAAATTTTTAGATTTTTCTAAGGTGTTTAGCTATTTTTCTTTATTTAAATTAGTTTTTAAGCCTTTTTAAATAGGATTTAATACAAATAATTGAGAAAAAGTTCAAAAAAATAATTTTTCAATTTTATTAAGTTTAGATAAATATAAAAAGACAAAAAAGTATTTTTCTAGATTTTTCTTAGTTAAATTTGTATTTTCTAGCATTTTAATTAGTTTTAAATAGTTTTAAATTAATAATAAATATATAAAAAGTCTAAAAAATATCTTTTCAGTTTTAAAATTAGTTTTATCATATTTTAGATTTTTCTAAGTTTTAATTTTATTTTTCTAGTCTTATTTCATATTTTCTTTTATTTTAGAGTATTATTAAATAGTTTAAATTAGTTTTTAATTAATAATAATTACATAAATAGTTGTAAAAATAATTTTCTTTCTCTTAATATTTTCTTTTATCATTAGGTTTGTAAAAATGTATTTTTCATATTTTTAGGGTTAATATTGAATAAGTTTCACTTTTTATTTTGTACGTTTACGTTATTTTTAATTTAAACGTACATTTTAGGTGTTAAACGTTCATCACTTTAAATATAGTGATAGCGTTTATTTAATAGATTTTATCTTTTTAGATTTCCTTTAATTTGCATTTAAGCCGCTGTAATTTGTTGGCTTTTCCTTAGTTATAATCATCTTCAAATCTCTGTATCTGTTCAAATCTTCTCGATCACTAAACGTTTGATAATCCATTGCACAACTCGCTGGGACATAACGACCCGGGGAAACATTGTACTCCTCAGATCTTCATTGATTTCGTGCTTAAGCTGTTTTAAGTTTTCTTACGCTTGCGTGAGAGAACTTGACGGTTCTGGAGCGCATCATTGATGTAGCTTACTCGTAAACTGATCCTTAGTCGTAAACCTCCTCTTACTCGTAAGATGATCTTACTCGTAAACTTTGTGGCTTAAACGTAATCTTATTTGTAAACTCAAGACTTATTCGTAAAGAACCTTACTCGTAAGATAATATCTTATTCGTAAAGAGTTACGCGTAAGTGTTGACCTTATTCGTAAGAATAGGTTAAAAACCAAAATCTTTCAAACTTGTCCAAGTAAGAGAGATATCCACAAGTCGAAGTGTTTCACAAGCTTATCCAAGCAAGAGAAACACTGAGTCACAAATAACTTTGAAGATTCTGAAGAAGATTCCTTATTCCTAAGATTTCTTATCCATAAACTCTTGTCTGGTTCGTAAAGATTAGTCGTAAGATTAGGGTATTCTTATTCATAAGATAAGGGTTTAAGTTACTCGTAAGAATAGGGTATTAGCTTATACGTAAAACTCACCAGAAATGACCAAAGCGACTTTTTAAGATCTAAAACGCGTTGTACACTCAATTCTTTGATGAAACAGCTTTAAAAACACTTAAATAACAAGAAAGTTGTGAACTTTAACACCCAAAGTGAAATTTCTGCTTATTCGTAAAACGTGATGAATAACAAGAAACGAGTGAAAAACGTTAAGAAACACGTAAAGTTTCAAACTTTTTGCCAAAATTAAGACTCTAAACACTATAGTAACCTTAAAACTTTCCAAGCTTTAAGATTGGAGTGCTAAAATCAAAGTTTACTCGTAAGAAATGGTGATGAACGAGAGAAACTTATGTATAACCAAACAAACTTCAACAAAAACGTTTCAAACAACTAGATGGCGATTGATACCACTGTTAGGTCACCATAATATGATCACACAAGTAAGTTAAGATGTAAATAGAAAGAGATGAAGGAATGAGATGGCGGATTCTTTACACACATTCTAATAAGAAACGTTTATGCATAAATGAGAAGAACCAACACCCTCCTAATAGGGTTTACATAGTATTTATAGGCAAGGGAACTAGGACAACACTTCTAGTCTCTTCCTTGTTTCGTTTGGGCCTAAGCATAGGCTCAAGGGCTTACTACATAAGCCTAGCACTTAATACAAACATATAAGCCAAATTAGCAACCTATTACAATACTAATGACTAACACTTGAAAACTAGTTACACATAATCCCAACACCGATGGCGTCAGGCAATGTAGAAACAAATTCACAATTTCATTTTCTGTCTAACTTGTAATTTTTGAAAACTTTGAATTCGTAATTTTCCAGAAAAACTGCAAACATCCATTCCACAAGCATTATATCTTATTCGCTTTCTAGTATAGTTTTTATATTATATAGTTTTTACTGCTGATTTTACGCGAGGTTTCGTTTCGTTTTCATATAAGTGTGCATGTTATATTAGACAAGAAGAAGAAGTACATGATGGAAGCAACACTTATTACTTATTCATTCTTCTTGGAAGAGTATTTAACCGTAACTTCATACATATCCTACCGAGCTAATCAGGGGAGTACTAGTTTCTTTCTCTTTTATTTACCTTCTTTTATCATAACTTTGATACTTTCGGGGAACATTGGGGACAATGTTCAGTTTAAGTGTTGGGAGGGAGAATAAAACGGGACCTTAAAAACTATTCACTTATTTGATTTTTTTCTTTTCCTTGGTATATTGTGTAATAAACTATGAGAAATATTTGTTAGGGTAATTTTAGCACCAAATATTTGTTACGAGTTAAACTTTATTCTTAATAAAGCGTCTCATGGATAGGAGTTATATGACTAGCACAAAAAAAACCGTTTACCACTCAAATTCCATCCCAAAAAATGTAAGGTTCGCTCTAGATTTAGGAATAAAAGCATTCATCTTTAATGCTTAGTGAGTGTACCGGTAGTATAATAGATTCTACAAATTGTTTTGTGATGCATTCCAAGATCGCTAGTGAGACTACATTCGTGTAGTTAGGATTAACTGAATGATAAGAGGCATTAGGATAACCCTTGTTGTAAACCTGTAATTTAATTACGTCATCCACATCGATTGAGCAATTTTCCCCACACCCTTGCGATATACTTATCTTTAGTACACAATACCCCTAGTTAACCCCTCAAAGCCTATCTGTTTGCGGTTCTCGTGATGTTTCGATTTCCGATATATCAATGAAGAGCATTGTTTATAATCCAACCCCAAATGTTACACCTAAATCGCCTTAGCCAACCTTGTATGCACTCATCTTTAGTGCATTATTGTAACCATTGTTAAACCCTTAGTTCAATTATCTAGTTACTTGCATGGTTTCTAAGTCGAGTCATATCATTTGTACATAGTTTTGGGACGATTGGGACTCATGGGTTAAAGTAGTATTTTATGAAGTACCGGGAAGGAACGTTAAATTCAATTTCCCTTTGTCTACATAATTAAGTACTCCAAGTTTTTTTATCTTTTCAATTAGGGTCAATTAGTGTTAGTGAAATAAAAACTCAAGTGTAGGGATGCTCTTATAAATCCCTTTATGTTGATGTTATCGTAGAGGATGGTAGAGTAAAAAGGTATGAAAAAAGAGAAAAACAAATGGGCTACCATCCTACATCTATCTTTATGTCTTTAAGTTTATGTCTTTTGATTTTGTTTCAAGTTGTTATCTAGTGTTAGTGAGTCGAGTCTTGGCTTAGCAACGCCACATTTTGCATGCTTGTAACATAAGATTTTTGACTTGCCACCACTAAACATCCCCTTATCCAACAAAACCCTTTACTTCCCTACCCTAAGCCTAACATTATAACCCTTTGTAAAGACCTCTTAGATAGTTATTCCTAGGTGCTTATGCCAAAGCGGTGGAGGTTTGATCTATTCTCAAGCCTATGGTAATCTATATGCTATGACAGGTAGTGAGTGTTTATCTTCCATTTCCTTACATGTTATATTTCATATAAACCCGAGAGATGAGAGAATCCAAACACCAATTGTGAGGTGCTAATGTATAATTTTCGTTCTTATTATGACTATTGTGGCGCTTGTATAAGTTGTAAATTATTTTAAACCAATGCTACATGACCCCTAACTTATAAATTGATTGGCCAAAAGCACGTTTGCTTGAGGAGAAGCAAATTCCAAGTGTAGGGATATTTGATAAGGATTTAAAACATATGTTTTTAGGGGGTTGTTTAAGTTCTAAATCGACACATTTTATATCCGTTACTACTTAAAATCGCTCCCTTTCACATTTTAGGTCTTTTGGAAGAAAAATGCTGGAATCAAGCACTTTTGGACGAAAAGGAGCGAAAAATGAAGAAAACGGCAAAGTCAAGAAACAAGGTTGTTTTGAAAGCCTGACGGTGTCCCAACCCAAAGGGGGACGCCGTCGCTAAGGAGGATTTCTAATTAAATTGCAAGTGACGGCTCAGGTGTGAAATTGGTTCTACAACATGATGACATCATGCCTATTTTCTAGAAGGCGTCTCTCTTTGTTTTACACCAGGCGACCAAGAACCATTTCAAGATGACGTCCCTTATGAAGATAGATGGTGTCACACATCTCAACTAACGCCGCCCCAACAATGACTTGGCCCAAACAAAACCCTAATGACGGCGACCAGACGGCGTCACCAGCGAAAGGCGACGCCTTCGCATTTGTAAATCTATATATAGAATTCGATTTTTCTGCATTTAGTGTGGTAGAATTTTTTAGATCAAACCCTTGTTCGTGTGTAGTTTGACTTGGATGTTTATCCTATGTTCAATTGTTTGTGTGTGTGCATGCTTATCTATTATGAGTAGCTAAATTACTATTGTGTTTGCTTAGATCTATAAATTGTAGTTGTTGACTATTGTTAGGTTGTCCCTTGTTTTAATTTGTAGACACTAGAGTAAGGAAAACTGGCTTCTTCTTTAATTGTTGCGAGCTTGAACATCCTAAATAGCACAAATCTTGAGAGTGCACTTGAGCCATCGTTGTGTTTATTGCGTAAGTTGTAGCTTTAGGATAATAGAGTATTCGGGGGAGATACTACGGTACTTGGCGATCCTGGATAGTCTAGAGGAGAGTTACAATTCATAGAACTAGGGAATTAGGCACCCCCCCCCCCATGACCACACAGAATACAACGGACCAATTAAGATGAGGATGTGACAATTCAACCAACCAATAAGAGATAACTAGGGAGTAAGAACATCTAAGTAAACACGCTTTTAATCATCATAAGAACACGCCATACAATACATAGCTTATCTTTTATCCTTTTCATTAGTATAATTAGTCATTAGTATTAATTATTAGTAAGTTAAAATTGGTAGAAGTACCACCCCCCACTCCTATACCCTGAGCTATTTACTTGTTTTCTAAAAAGTATAAAAGGCTAAAAGGAATCACCATGAACCTCACCTTCTCGTCATACATCTCTACTAGCATCTCTATTCCCCTAGAGAACGATCAACCCCTTAGGCTTACCCATACTACACTGCAACGATTATGTACACTGTCTAGTGGGTTGTAAAGATTGCTTGCAAAAAAGGAAGTCTTTCGACCCCGAACCCACGCATCAGTCCTAATAACCAACTTGAAAATGAGACACTCTTAGTTAAGTCAGTGTCAAGTTATCTCAAAACCAATTGTAAACAGATTGTTTGAGTGAAATGTCTCAAGGTTACATGAAAATTTTGATATGAAAATTCTCACGACATTGGCAACCAAGACCATTTAAGTTTGAATCTATCAATTCATCACATTCACAATGACATAATAAATGTCATTCACAATATGTGTATTAATTCACAAGATACAATCATAATAAAGTCTAAATAATTTAATTAAACATATCTCGAACTATTTAAATGCAATATTGGGATATAATCCTAGTTCAATTATTTATGAACTATTCATTTGCATCTCGTAGTCACAAATTTATAAATCCCATTTAGAAAAAAAAATGATTTTTCTAAAAATAAAAAAAAAAGGAAAAATGATTTTGAATTTGAGAAATACACTCATGATTTTAAAATGTGCTCATGACAATAAACTTTGAGTTTTAAAAAATAAAATTGACAAAACTTTAAGTTTTTGAACAAAATATTACTTTAGAGAAACATTTTTATTGTAATCAGTTACTCTTGCATCTAAGTTTTAAATAATAATGAGAAAGTTTGGTAAGCAATTAAAATAATTAAGTATTAAATTGCTTTTGAAAAGTCTCGCAAGAATTGGTAAATTTTTTGGCAGAGTAACGTTTAGAAAATGGTAGGTGAAAAAGTCTCGCAAGAAATATATCGCAAGGATTTGGTTTCGCAACAAAGTCAACTTTCATAAAATAATGGCCTAAATATGTCTCGTAAAGAAATTTTGAGGCTCGAAAAGTTCTAAAAGTTTTGCAACTTTAAAGAGTCTAGGAAAACGTTTTGCAATCAATTATCGCAACATTTTGTTCGTAGCATTCGTATCGCAATAGAATTTTCGCAGATAGGTTTCACAACCTTTAAAACCTTAGTAAAACACTATCGGGCTCTAACCCTAGGTCTCGTACACCGCCATTAAAGGTTACACAAGCATTGATTGTTCATAAAATGCACATTTTGATTCATTTTTTATCCAAATCTAACCGTTGAAACCCCAATTTCTTTCAAACGAGTGATTAATGATTAATCTAAGTCATCTAACCACAAATCTTTCCCCAAAATACTCTAAAACTATAACCCTAATTGGTTCATAGTGTTCATAAAAATGCAACCCTAAAAGCTAAATTGTGATCAATGTAATGGATAAAAAGTTATGATATTCAAAACAATGATATAAAAGAACATATTAAAGATTTTTAGAAGCTTAATTTTGAACGGGAAACACTATAATCGAAAAGGCTAATTTATGTGAGGGTTTTAAGTTGAGAGAGTTTGTGAGTTTGAGAGAGGAATAGTGTATGCGTATATTTTTGTTCACAAGCCGGATAGAGTTATAACTCTTTTTGGTTTTTGACCCTTTGACCCGGTTCGCAAATAAATGAACAAGGGGCGAGTTCAAAGATAATTTTTGACATTTTAACAAAAACTCCCCCTTAACTTATGCTCATTTTTCACACGTTCTTTTTTATAGCTTTTTTATTTTAAACAAAATTTTGAAAACATTTTTGATCTTTTGTGTTGTATTAAAATATTTTTAATAAAAAGTTCCCCCTCGAAGTGATGATATCTTCTCAACTTTTTAACACCTTTTTTTATCTTTCATTTTTTCAACAACATTTAACAACTTATTATTTGAATTCAAAAACAAAATTTCTAAAGTTACTCCTCGTGAAAAACAACTTATATTTTAAACTGTTTTTTTTATCTATTTATGGGAAGCGTTGCTTTTTGAAATTTTATTTCCTCTTGAGCTAAAAAAGAATTTTTTTAATCAGAAAAACATGCTCAAGTCCGAAAAGATTTCTCTTCTCGTCTGTAAGGATAAATGCAATGACACATTCATTTTCTTTTCATTCTATGTGCGAGTTACTGTTTGTAATTTAACAATAAGTCGTTATCATGAGTAAAAAATTTTAGAAAAGGTTTTGAAATATCTTTTTGAAAAATCTTATATAAATTTTGCTCATGGTATAAGAAGACTTCTCTTCTTATTCTTAAGGATTGTCGCACTGAAGCGTTCGTACAGGATCATTTCTTTATAAAATGGGTGTTGATATTATATTTAACCAACCACCATTATGAGTTGAAGCTAACACAAAATGATAATACCATGTGTACTCATAAAAGCTTTTACTCTACGAATTGTTTGATTTTATCATCATCTTTATCATATTCATCATGTATGCTTGTCAATCCGAGATGTGGTCTCAAATATTCAAATCTTTCTCCGAGCAAAGCTTTGGTGAAGAAGTCAGCACTTTGGTAATTAGTCTGTATGAATTTCAACTCCACATCTCGATGTTCTACATATTCCTTGATAAAATGGTATATTCCTACTATATGCTTCATTTAGGAGTGATGTACTGGGTTACAATATATGGCAATGGCACTCTTCGAATCACCATAAATTGGGATTTTGTCGAAGAAGAAACCATAGTCAGTCAATTATGTTTTCATCCATAGTACTTTAGCTCAACATCCAGAGAGAGATATGTAGTCAGCTTCAGCAGTGGATAATGCAATATGATTCTGATTCTTTGATGACCAGCTAATAAGCTTTTCTCCTAAGATTTGAGCAACTCCTGATGTACTTTTAAAATTAATTTGACGAACTGCATATTCAGAATCTAAATAGGCAGTTAGTTCAAAACCAGATTCTTTCAAATACACAAGGCCCATGTAGGGTGTTCCCTTTACGTACCAAAAGATCAGTTTCACAACAGTAAGATGCTTTTCGTTGGCCAATCTTGGTAACATGCACTCATACAGGTGGCAGAATGAATATCATGCCTACTAAACGTAAGTTACATAAGTAAGACTATCATGTTATGGTATTTTGTAGCGTCAATAAGCCTTCCACCAATGTCTTTGTCTAGTTTGGTTTTACAACCATAGGTGTACTTAGAGGGTCATATTTATCCATACCAAACTTTTTCAAAATTTCCATCGTGTTTTTTGTTGATGTGTAAAAAACCATGAGGAGTTTGGTTTGTTTGTAGACCTAAGAAGAATTTTAATTCTCCCATCATGCTCATCTCAAATTTCTGTCGCATGATATTTTCAAACTTTTTGCAAAATTTTGGATTTGTTGATCCAAAAATGATATCATCGACATAAATTTGGACTAGCATGATGTCATCATCTTTTTTTTTCTTATGAAAAGTGTTGGATCGATAGAACCTTTGACGAATTTGTGCTTGATCAAGAAGTCTAACAAGGCATTGTACTAGGAACGTGGTGCCTTTTTGAGCCCGTATACTGCTTTGTCAAGAAGATAAACATCATCGGGACTTTCTGGATCAACGAATCCTTCTGGTTGACTTACATACACCTCTTCATCTAACTTCCCATATAAAAATGTCGTTTTAACATCCATTTGGTATACTGAGAAAGATTCATGTGGTGCATGAGTCAAGAATAAGCGTATTGCTTCTATCTGAGCTACTAGTGCAAATGATTCGTCAAAGTTTATCACTTCTTCTTTTCTATAGCCCTTGGCTACTAAATGTACTTTATTTCCAAGCACTTTCTCGTCCTCATCCAGTTTATTCTTACAAATCCATTTCATTCCAACGATCATTTTTCCTAGAGGTTTGGGAACCTTTCTCCATACATCATAACGCTTGAACTCATTTAGTTCTTCTTTCATCGAGACAATCTATGGGGTCCACAAAAGCATCTTTGATGTCGGCATGTTCAACCGTACTTAGAAAGGAAATGAAGAAACAATATTCTAGTGTAGCTCTTCTTGTCTGAATGGGTTTTGAAGGATCTCCAATTACTTGTTTAAGAGGGTGATCTTTTGTCCATCTTCTTTCATTCGGATATGGTTGGTAGAATGTGTGAATGTTTAAAGGATCAACATATCACTGTTTAGAAGGTTCAGTGACCTCAGTGCTAGAAGAATCGAATGGATTAGTAAATGGTTGATCTTCAAATAATGCAACAACAATTGCTTAATCATCAATGTTAATATAAATAAGACGTAAAAATGTTTATTTATATTTTACGATTTTCTAATGTTTTGTTGATAACAAACGTAAAATCATTTTAATGAAACAAATAAAAAACGTAAATGGTTTGAGCCAATAGTTTACTAACACACTTACATTTTCATATAAAACACTAAACAAGTAATAGTGTTTACATTTATAGAAATGCATATGTATAGCAACTAGTGTTTACATAATGGGTATATATATACACACACTTATTATATATTGTAATGGGTAAAAATCTAAGTACTTGGCCCATTAACTAGATACATTGAATGTAGTTGGATAAAACCCAAAGTCCATGACCCATACCCATAGAGCATGATCCATAACCCATGACCCATTGCATGACATCATGCATGAAGTCATTTTCGATATTATCCATGGTCCATGGCCCATACCCATGATCCAATGTCTAGATACATTGTATCTTATTGGATACCCAAGGCTCATACCCATGACCCATGATCCATGACCCATAACCCAAATAGGAGGAGCGTCTGGCGGATCCCCAAGAATACACTGGACGGATCCCTCAAGCAAGGGATCCGTGGGCTCCGGGGAACAGTATATGGTTTTTTCCTATAAATAATGAGCCATTTCTTCATTGTAACCCACCCCTTTTTACACATACTTTCTTTTAGTATTGTAAACTCTCTAACCTCATATCCAAAGGGTCTTTCTATGTAATTTTGTGTTTGTGTGATTCTCTAGGTTCCTCTTAAAGGCGAGATCACCACCTCTTGAAGTCGAGCAAGCTGAAGTCCATGAGTTGCCAAGCTTTGTTAGGAATTAGAAATTCCAGGTATTAAAGAGTCGGTCACCTCAAGTATATGTAATCGTTAGAAAGCTCGTAGTCGTAGTTAATTTAAGTTAAGTAGTATTTAGTTTAGTAACACCGTGGAGGACGGACGGGTCTTTACCCACTGTATGCCTGATCCACAACCCGTTGTGTGGCGTTTTATTGTAAGACTATAAATACTCTCTACCTTCCAAGGTAGAGAGTTGGAGCTCATAATAAGATTTTTCTTTCTCTCACTAAAGTTCCCTAAACCTCTAACTTTCTCTCTCTAAAATTCTTGTACGCCTACTTTGTGTTATGGTTTGATGTGTATGTGAAATCCAATATCCTACAAATGGTATCAAGAGCCATGGTTAGATCATCTCTTACATATCTTTGGATTTCTAGTGGTTTTTAGGTGTTTTTTGAGTTTGAAAAAGTTTAGTGGTTTTTGCATCATTTGGGTGATTTCTTGTGTTAAAGATTGGATTTTGTTAGTACTTTTGTGTTTAGAATCATCACAAGTGTTTAGGTTTTGATTTGGTAAGCTTGAATCATCATGGTTGGATTGTTCTTGGATTGAAAAGTGATGTTTGTGAGTTTTTCTAGCTAGCGACTTGACCCACGGAGTGTTTTTCTTATTAGCGACTTGTTTTACAATTTGGTAGCGAGTTACAGTTTGAGTAGGTAGCGATTTAGGCTTAGCGACTTGTCTAGTGAGACAAGCCGACAAATAGTACACCTAGTGGATTCTCCACTATGGGTAGCGACTTGGTGGAAGTTAGCGACTTGTACTTGTGTTCGTTAGCGACTTGGTGTTAGCGATTTGGTGCATAGCGAGTTGCTATTTAGCGACTTGACTCATTAGCGACTTGGATCTTAGCGAATTGTTGTCAAAATTTTCCTAGCTACTTGAATCTTAGTGAGTTGTTTATATAGCGACTTGACTGTGTAATAACGACTTGGGATTATAGCGACTTGGGATCATAGCGACTTAGTAGTTAGCGACTTGGTTCAAGATTTCCTAGCGACTTGGGTGATTTTTTATATACGGTTTTCTCTTGATTTATTAAAATCCCGTGAAAGAATCTATTTCCCGGTTTAATCATAGAGTTATAAAATCCCGTGTAATCTATTAACATGTCTACCAACGTTCCTACTATCATCTCCACTGTTGCCGAGGATGTTCAAGCTGCTGCCTCAGATACTCGTCCACCCATGCTTGACAGAACTGACTATGACTCTTGGGCTCAACGAATCAGATTGTACTGTCTTGGAAAAGAAAATGGAGTTAACATTCTCAAATCCATTGATGAAGGACCTTACCGAGTTGAGACTACTAGAGATGTACTTGATACTGCTGAAGATGGAACTCTGATTTACGGAATGGACAGACCAAAGATGTATGATGAGCTTGATGATAAGGAGAAAAAGAGATTCGATGCAGATATCCGAGCTTCTAACATTATATTGCAAGGTCTACCAAAAGACATCTACAAGCTTATCAATCACAATACCGAGGCAAAAGCTGTATGGGATAATGTCAAGATGCTTCTTTCTGGTTCTGAGCTAACTGTTGAAGACCGAGAATCACAGTTGTATGATGAATTTGAGCACTTCAAGATGAAACCAGATAAGAGTGTCTATGAGTACTATGTGAGATTTCATAAGCTGGTGAATGACATGAGGAACATCAGAATGACTATGCCTAACATTCAGCTGAACTCAAAGTTTGTAAACAACATGAATCTCGAATGGCACAAATTTGTCACTTCTGTGAAGCTCACTAAAGGATTGAAGAATACGAATTATGAGCAACTCTATGCCTTCCTTCTTCAAAATGAGAGACATGCCATGTTTGAAAAGAGGATTCTTGATCAGTTCAAAGCTCAGGGAGAAACAAGCTCAACAAATGATTCAACTGCTTTTTACACAAATGTTGGGATTACCACCAAAGCTTCTCAAGTTGTACCTACGGGAGATGGTAATCACAAACTCATTCCTGATCCAAGGTTCAAGCAACCAGATGCTAATGCTGTCATGGAACATTTCATCAATCAACTGGCACTCATGGTTAAAGAGAACAGGACACTTTCACCTCACACTAACAAACTTCACACCAACAATGAGATCAGAACCGCCTCCAATCTTCACAATCATGCTTTGATCAGAGATGGGAAAATTATGGGGCAGCCAGTTCAAGAAAGGCAGTTTGATCAAAGAAAGGGTGGAGCAGGTGGAGGTTATGGTGAAAATCAGAATCGGGGAAGGAATGGAAATCAAAGTCAAGCTAAGCCGATCAAATGCTATAACTGTGGTGGTGAGGGACACATTGCAAGGAACTGCACATCACCAAAACGCCCTCAGAATGCAGAGTACTTCAGGGATAAGATGTTGCTTGTGCAAGCTCAGGATAATGGTGCAGCTTTGGATGAAGAGGAGTTGTTGTTCTTGGCTGAGGGAAATGCTAAGACATATGATGCAAATGTGGATGAGCAACCAATTCAGGAGATAGGACATAATCATCATAATGCCTTTCAAGTAGCTGATTGTGATGCGTACGACTCTGATGTTGATGAAGAACCCACTGCACAAACCATCTTCATGGCTAGCATTTCTCCAATGGTCTCTCCTAAAGTCTCTTCATCTCCACAAGCTGGTCCATCCAAAGACAAACTCATTTCTGATGTATTAAAATTATACGATGAAGTTGATGAGCAAAAGATACATAACGAAGTACAATCAACTGTAATTTTTGAGTCAGATATTGAAAATATGGGTAATATCAATGTTGTCCCATATGATCAATATGTGAAACAAAGTGAAAGTGAGATTGTACAAAGTGATGCATCTTCTGCAGTCAACAATGATTATGTTTTTGATGAATTCACTGCATGTGCCCCTGATGATTCTATCATCTCTGAACTGAATGCCTATAAAGAACGTGTTGCTATTTTTGAACAACGTGAAAAATTTGAGTTGACCACCCGTGAGCAGGAAATGGATGACCAAATGCGTACAACTATTAGAAAAAGTAGGTTTAGAGAAGAAGTATTAAAACAAGAGTTAAACTCCTTACAAGAAAAGCTTTCTAAAACTGCTAAGCAAAAACAAGAACTTCAAGAAAATGTTAAAATGCTTAAGCAAGAATTCAGTGCTAAGGAATCAAAACTTTTGAATGATTTTTCTAATCTAAAAACCTTGAAAAAAAAGCTTGAAAATAAGTTGTACGTACAAGGAAATACCATTCAGACTGCTCACTTAATCACTAAGCATAGAGTCTTAAGCGATAAGCATAGCATTCCCCTTGTTGAGGAACCAAATCCAGAGGTCATTAAAAAAGCTAGAAATGCTCATAAGGTTCTTTATGATGGCAATGAAATCCTTAAACCTAGACAGAAACCTAGTTGCGTTGAGTGCACTGAGGAAGATAAGAAATCAGATGAAGTCACTAGGGAAAAGATGAACAAGAAATTAGATGATCCTAAATGTAAAGAGAAGAAAATAAAGATCACACCCCATGATTACAAGAAGGAGAATTGGATTTCCTTGAACATGTTTAAGCCTCAGACGTTGTTAACACCCGAACAAGTGTTCTGGAAAAAGGATTTAGATAAGCAAAAGGCAGAGAATCTTGTTGTAACGAACCCTCCCTTTAGGAAAATGTCTTCAGCGACTGTGTATCCTCCCAATACACCAATGCATTTAGTTCCTAGGACTATTGCCACTAAAAACAAGACCTTAATCAGTCAATATGTTATTTTTCAACTATTTGTTGATTTTGAGAAAACTTGTAAGAAAAGGATCACACCCACTGGCATAACTGAATGGGAAAGGGGTTTTGAGCAAATGAAAAAATGTTATTTAACTGAAGTCATGCCTTTCTTTAAACAGCTAAAAGATCATTTTGAAAGTCTTAAAAAGGGAATGAACTTAGACATTAAAGAAATGGAAAAGGAGTTTGATGCAATGATAGTTGAGGTTAGTGACTATGAGCGAGCACTAAAATATAATGAGATTGAGAGGAAGAACTTGCATACATTAAATGAGACTCTTATTACTGAATGTGTTGCTCAAGATGTGTTTTTCACTGCTACAAATTGTTCTATTAATGCTTCCCAATTTCATGAATTATCTGTTGCCCTGAAAGTCTCCCATGATCGTGTCATTGAGCTTGAAAAAACTAATTCTGAACTAAATGAGAAAATTGAACTGGATGATCACGACAATTTGGTTAAACATTTTTCTAAACTAGAAGTTGAGCATTTTAATTTACAACTAAACTATCAACATCTTAAAGAAAATGTCAAAACTTCAAATATCAAGACATCCTCAGATGCTCCAGAGTTTGATGCAGTTTTTCAAATTAACAAACGTGATGAACAGATTCAAGCTCATTGCAACACGATCAGAAAGTTGAAAGCCCAAATCTCTCAATTAAAGGGTCAAACGAACAATATGACAGGCTCCCAAATGCCTCCTCCTCTAGATTCTCAGAATTCTCAAATGTTTCATCTTCAAAACTTAGTAAATGCATTACAAAAGGAAAACGAAAGTTTTCTAGAAGAAAATGAAAAGGTTAAACGTCATTTCAATGAGTTATTTGAATCAATAAAGGTCACTCGTAACAAAAATAACGAACAAATAGCTTCATTGCAAAAGGAAATTAAGAATCTGAAGAGTCAGCTAAAAGGGAAAATGCCAATGACCAATGGGGAGAATGGTGTATCAAAGGTTCACTCTTGTAATAAATATGCTTTGTCTGTGAAATATGTTCCACCTCATCTCAGGAATAAGAAACTTGCTATTCAATGCAATGCAATTGGGCATGCATGCTTATATGTCAAACGATCTCAAGAAGTGTCTAGAATGTCTACGTGAGATTGTTGAAGAGGATAAATTAGAGAAACCACTTGACAATGCAATTGGGCATGCATGCTTATATGCCAAACGATCTCAAGAAATTCTAGAATGCTTAATCACAATATGCCCAAAGTCCTTAGGTGAGAGAGTTAATCCTTTGATTCCATGTTCGATGCCTAGTGCCAAGTATGATATTCATTCGATGCCCAATGTTTTGAATGTGAACCTTAGTGTGCCTTTAAGTAGTTCAGATTCCAGATCTGCTAATGCTAAGAAAGCGAACTCAAGTATGCCTTCTAGGAGTACAAATCCCAGCACTTCCAGTGTTAAGAAAGTGAACCTTAGTGTACATGCATGTAATTCAGATCCCAGAACATCTAAACAGGAGATGCAAAGAGTAGCAAACCAACTAATGTTCCCATTCCCTCTACAGGAGTAATCAGTGACATTAAAGCGAGCAGGTCAAAGTCTCAAGACAATACAAGAAATGATAGGACCTCGCAAGCTACGAATGTACATTGGAAGAGAGTAGAAGACCAACCTAGGAACTTTAAGCTTGAGTCGAATAAAACGAATCGTGTTGATTCTAGTATTAGCCATAGGCGTACTGTAATTAATTCGAATTCTGATACTATTTGCAAACCTTGTAATGATGTCTGCTTGAATTCTGTTGCTAATCATGAATGTGGTATGAATACTTTGTCTAATACTGTCAAATCCCCAGTGAATCTTGTCAATGAAAAATATCATGCTAAGAAGGCAAAAAGGCAAAGGCAAAAGAAAGTTAGAAAACAGTGGAAACCCACAGGAAGAACATTTAGTAAGATAGGCTATCATTGGATACCTGTTGGTCATAAGACTAATCAGACAATGCCCACTAGAAAATGGATGCCTACTGGTGGAACTATTCCCTTAAGAAGTGAGCACACTTTGAATAGGGCTAATACAGACACTAGTACTGCATCTATTCATAATGATTCCATTGCCTTAATTTCTGATATGAATGCTTCTATTTCTGATGTGGGTGTTCCAACCATTGTTACTAACCAAATGGAACCCATTCTTGCATGGGGATCCCAATTATCCAGTTATCCATTCTTGTCTGTGTTCAACTGCAGATCGTTCAAATCGTTTTGTGGTACCTAGACTCAAGCTGTTCCAAGCATATGACTGGCGACCGGTCGTGGCTCATGAACTTCGTGAGCAAATTCATAGGGACAGTTAGATTCGGGAATGATCATTTCAGAGCTATTATGGGTTATGGAGATTATGTGGTTGGAAAAAGTGTAATTTCCAGGGTATATTATGTAGAAGGTCTTGGTCATAATTTGTTCTCTGTTGGTCAATTCTTTGATTCCGATCTAGAAGTGGCTTTCAGAAAACATACTTGTTTCGTTTGAGAACTTGATAGTGTAGAATTGTTAAGAGGTACCCGAGGTTCAAACCTATACACCATATCTATCGATGACATGATGAAGTCCTCTCCAATCTACTTGTTGTCAAAGGCTTCTAAAACAAAGTCTTGGTTATGGCATCGTCGTCTCAATCACTTGAACTTTGGTACCATAAACAACCTTTCCAGAAAGGATCTAGTCAGAGGCTTACCCATATTAAAATATGAGAAAGATCAACTTTGCTCAGCGTGTCAATTGGGAAAAAGCACGAAATATGCCTACAAACCAAAACCCACAAACTATGTAATGGAAGTTCTTCATACCCTTCATATGGATCTATGCGGTCCATTGAGAGTGCAAACTATTAATGGGAAGAGATATGTGTTAGTAGTGGTTGATGACTACTCCCGATTCACTTGGGTTAAGTTTTTGAGGACAAAGGACGAAACTCCAGATGTCATCAATAAACTCATTAAACAACTTCAGATCAGACTCAACAAAACAGTTCGAATCGTCCGAACTGACAATGGAACTGAGTTTGTTAATAAAGTACTCATTGAATTTTATGAAAATGTTGGAATCAGTCCTCAAGGAAGTGTTCCTCGAACTCCTCAACAGAACGGTGTAGTTGAAAGACGAAACCGAACTCTTGTAGAAGCTGCAAGGACAATGCTGATCTACACAAAGATTCCAATGTTTTTATGGGCTGAAGCTATTGCCATTGCTTGTTACACTCAAAATAGATCTCTAATTCACACATCTCATGGAAAGACTCCATACGAACTTGTCCACAATCGAAAACCTGATCTATTATACCTTCGTGTGTTTGGTGCTTTATGTTATCCAACTAATGATGGTCAAGATTTAGGAAAACTGAGAGCCAAAGCAGACATTGGAGTATTTGTAGGCTATGCACCAAACAGAAAAGGTTACCAAATCTACAATAAGAGAACCCGAGATATCATGGAAACAATTCACGTTACGTTTGATGAGCTGACCGGTCAAATGGCTCCTAGACAACCAAGTTCAGGACCCGCACTTCAAAACAGTCCCATTGGTTCATCCCTTGTACCAAATTCCTCTCCAGCTATTCCATATGTACCTCCAACTGAAGATGATTTGAAGAAATTGTTTGATCCGATGTTTGATGAACTCTATGAGCCAAGTGCTATTGAACTGACAATTCCCACAACAGAGGCTGCTCATATTCCTGAGAATGAAGTCAATCCTTCAGTCTCAATGTCATTAAGTCAAGAAGCGCCTGCTGCTGATAATTCAGTCTCATCAACAAATCATCAATCTTCGAATGTACAGCATGGAACTGCTTCTGGCATCAATGATGAAGTTAATCCCTTTGCTACTCCTGAAGATGCTCCATTGAAAACATATTTGCTCCTGAATCATCATCAGAACCATCTTCTTCAGGAGACATTGACTCTGCTACCTCAGTCCCTCAACAACTGCCACATGAACACCTTAGAAAATGGACTCACGATCATCCATTAGACAACATCATTGGAAATCCCTCTCGTCCAGTATCCACACGAAAACAACTTGCAATCGATGCCTTATGGTGCTTCTTCAACTCCGTACTCTCTAAGATCGAACCAAAGGATGTTAAAACTGCCATGAATGAAGACAGCTGGTTCAATGCTATGCAAGATGAAATTCATGAGTTTGATCGACTTGATGTATGGGAGTTAGTACCTGCTCCAGATTGTGCTATGATCATTGCTCTAAAATGGATCTTCAAAGTAAAACTTGATGAGCATGGTGATGTGTTGAAGAACAAGGCTCGATTAGTTGCTAAAGGATACCGTCAAGAGGAGGGTATTGACTTTGAAGAATCTTTTGCTCCTGTTGCTCGAATCGAGGCAATCAGAATCTTTTTGGCTAATGCTGCTAGTAAGAACATGGTAGTCTATCAGATGGATGTAAAGACAGCGTTTCTGAACGGAGATCTTAAAGAAGTCGTCTACGTCTGCCAACCGGAAGGATTTGTGAATTAAGAGCATCCTACTCACGTTTATCGTTTGAAGAAGGCTCTTTACGGTTTAAAGCAAGCTCCAAGGGCATGGTATGATACGCTATGAAAGTTTCTTCTATCTACCGGATTTAGCAAAGGAGCAGTTGATCCAACATTGTTCACCAGAAAGTCAGGCAAACATTTAATTCATGTTCAAATTTATGTTGATGATATCATCTTTGCCTCGACTGACCCCAATGAGTGTGACCATTTTTCAAATGAAATGGGTTCAAAATTTCAAATGTCAATGATGGGACAAATGTCATTTTTCTTGAGATTACAAATTTCACAAAGTCCCGGAGGCATCTTCATAAATCAATCTGAATATGCATATGAGATTTTAAAGAAATTTGGATTTGATTCAAGTGACCCTGTTGACACTCCCATGATTATACGAACTAAACTAGATGAGGACCACTCAGGGATCATGGTAGACCAAACGAAATACCGTAGTATGATTGGATCCCTGATGTACCTCACAGCTAGTAGACCAAACATCTTGTTCGTTGTTTGCATGTGTGCTAGATACCAGGCTAAGCCTACTAAAAAGCACCTTGAAGCGGTTAAACGGGTCTTTCTGTATCTCCAAGGAACCATCAATATGGGACTTTGGTACCCGAAGGACACCGGTATGTCACTAACAGCCTATGCAGATGCTGATCATGCAGGGTGTCAAGATACTCGTCGAAGTACATCTGGAGGTGCTCAGTTTTTGGGTGATAAGCTTGTGAGCTGGTCTTCAAAGAAGCAAATGAGTACTTCTATTTCCTCTACAGAGGCTGAATACATAGCCATGTCATCATGTTGTGCTCAAATCCTATGGATGAGATCCCAATTATCAGACTATGGCTTTGAATTTAACAAAATCCCTCTGTACTGTGATAATAAAAGTTCTATTGCTCTTTCATGCAACAACGTACAACACTCAAGAGCAAAGCACATCGACATTCGACATCATTTCATCAGGGAAAAAGTGGAAAAAGGTGTGGTGGAACTCTATTTTGTGAGGTCTGAATACCAGTTAGCAGACATCTTCACCAAAGCTCTTCCTAGAGAACGTTTTGAGTTTATTCTTCCACGACTTGGCCTTAAAAGCCTTCAACTTGAAACACTCAAACGTCTTAAAGAGGAAGAAGAGGAGTAAAAGGTTTCCTTCATCTATCTCTTGTAAATATCTTTTCGAAAAGCAAAATACAAAATTACAAAACCTTTAAAAAGCAAATAGAAAAATATAAAACTTTCAAAAATCCATAAAAATTAAAAAATCTTGAAAAATTCAAAAAATATATATATTGTCTTTTTGTCATGTTTTTCTCGATTCGATAATATCTACGGTCTTTGTGTGGTCATTCAAAGAATGACACGGGACTTTAGATATTGTTCGAATTTTTATTTAAAAAAAATCAAAAAAAATCAAAAAAAAAATTTTGGGAGAAAGAGAATAAAATGGTTTATTGTCATCTCATGCAGTAACCCACCTTTTTAAAGAAAGAACAGAGCCACACTTTATCATGTTTTCAAAATTTCATGCTCTGATTCTATAAACATTTATCTGCTGAAAACTAACTGCTTTGAAAAATAACTAGTACTCTATTTTTGATAATCATCTCGACTTATTTGTCAAAATATCTATCTCTCAATCAACAACCTTTGTCATTGATTGAGGGGGAGAATGATTTAAATTAAATTAAAAAGTTATTTGTCATTCAATTATTTTCAAAAGATATTCATGCATGTTTAATCAATGGAGTTTAAAGTCTTAAAATCCGATCCTTATCAGTTAAAACGCTTTCATAATCAAGTCACAATTCTCCTTAAAAGCTTTCAAAATCAATTTAAATCTACAAGAAGATCACAAATCTCAAAGGATTTGATAATTGTGATCGGGGGAGAATTTGTGATTTAAATTGGATTTAAACTGATAATTCAGTAAATGGTTTTATAAGGATGTACAAGCTCTCCTTCCCACATGTGCCAAATGATTTCAAATTTTCCATGCACATGTTGAGGGGGAGCATCTATCTTAAACCACGATGATTTGAAACGTGATCATTTATCTCAATGTGCAGGTTCCCTCTAGTATGTGCAAAACTCTTTTCAAACCTCGAGGCACATATTGAGGGGGAGCTAAATTATGAAAACCTCATCCTTCCCTAAAATGCTTTATCTACTTGATTTGATCAGGGAAGTGAGGTTGATATCTTTTAGAAAATGGTAATCAAAGAAGTTAATTCTTCCTCTTGCCTCCGTGTGCAAAACGATTTCAAACATTTGATGCACATGTTGAGGGGGAGCACTTGTTCTAAAAATATCAAAAACAATTCAGGTACAAAATGCTTTGATAATATATCACAAGTATCTGGATTGATTTTCAAATGGTTTTCAATTGGTTCAAATGGCAAATGAACAATACCAAATAGACCGACCAAATTTACTTTATGTACGGTGATATAAGGATGATAAGGTTAGGTATTTGTTCCCATGATCCGCCAGAACCGGAGGGATCTACCCAGGGACAATCCACTAGTTAGTGTAGAAGTCCTTAGGTATGATGATAAAAGGAGAAAAATGAGATATGGGAAGAGTGCGGACTGAGACAGAGTGAGTACTGGAACAAACCCAACAAGGTTCTAGCTATGAAGTCTCGGTAAGCACTGAAGGGGTTGAAGAATGAAAAAGAATTGAATGAGAAAAGGGTGAAAAGAAATAGCCCTCCAATTATTCAACCATAGGGCAGAAACCTGGTACAATTCATATGCTACTGATGGTAACATTGGTATTGAAGACAAGACGTCATGGACCCAGTGACGCTCTGCACTACAACTTCCCAAACCACTCAAGTTTCTCTTATAAGGGCTTGTTTCATTCTCACGGGGAACCTACATAATCTATCGACTTTCTCTTAGAGATTGTTGATATTGAAGAAGGAGACCCTCTCCCTAGTCTCCGGCACAGGAACCAAATATGCACATATTGAGTCTAGAGCCACGAGATCATCTATAAATCTCATTAGGACACTTTCAATGAAGACTCTCTGTTTCACACAATGTGGAAAGAGAGATTATATCTTGAGTCCTACGCATTATCCTTGTGGTGTTGCCAGAACATCTGAGTGATGTGTAAACATATTAACAATGAAGATGGAAAGCCTTCTGGAGCCAACGTCAAACAAGCTCCTGGTGGGTGGCATGTGAGATCTAATCAATAGATCAACCATGTGACAACTGAACAGAAACAATGGGGAGATTCAATCTTTTGAATCAATCCTGGTTCAGGTTATGGATTGACGGATACCTTTGAAAAACCGGTCGTTGTGCTTAAAACTTCTTTTCTTTAGCAAATCGACCGTTTACGGATATTTCAAATCAAAAGGTGTTTTATGATTGATAATTGATGTTCATTAAAACCTTCGTTGTATTGCAAAAACAATTTCTATTGAGCAATACACGATTGTTTTTCAAATATCTTTTCATCAAGCAGTGAATTTCTATTCGCTGGTTCACTCACTCTGTGTTGTCTTCTTTGAGACGTTCCGGTTTGAGAACAGCTAGAGCAGCAGCGAAACCCTGTCAAGGAAATTCTTCAGAATTATACCTGATCACAGGCAGTACTTGTACTGAGCAACGGGGAACCGTGGGCCGTGTACCTCAATTCAACGAAAGTGATCAAAGACACTTTCGTGCGATTTATTGCTAACTGTTGTATGCAGGTACGTCCTACGTTTGTAGCTGATCAGAATGAAGCAGTCAATCCATAGCCGCATGCTCACTTAACACATTCATCTCAAAAGAAATCATGATTAGTGCATCAATGACTATGATATTTTCACTCTATGCTTCTGCTACGCTGCTGCCAATATCATGAATCAACGAAAGCTTCCGCTACTCTGATGAGAAGATATCATGATCCAGAATGTGAGCATGTCAGTCCGAAAGTCACAACATCACATAATACCAACACCACAATGGATGTCTCAGAGATTTTTGTTACCTGATGATCTCAAAAGCTGGCTTAAAATTATTATCATGTGGATCAGTAAAAGACCTCCATTTGGATTAACCAAACATGCAATGAGTGGAATCAATGACTACGAGCTTCGGAGCAAAGTACTACATCAAGAATGCAAGAACAATTGTTAATGTAATATCTGTTTGTATTCAATGTAATTTTAGTATATGTTTGAGGTGACCTCCCTTAGGGGGAGATTGTTAGGAATTAGAAATTCCAGGTATTAAAGAGTCGGTCACCTCAAGTATATGTAATCGTTAGAAAGCTCGTAGTCGTAGTTCATTTAAGTTAAGTAGTATTTAGTTTAGTAACACCGTGGAGGATGGACGGGTCTTTACCCACTGTATGCCTGATCCACAGCCCGTTGTATGGCGTTTTATTGTAAGACTATAAATACTCTCTACCTTCCAAGGTAGAGAGTTGGAGCTCATAATAAGATTTTTCTTTCTCTCACTAAAGTTCCCTAAACCTCTAACTTTCTCTCTCTAAAACTCTTGTACGCCTACTTTTTGTTATGGTTTGATGTGTATGTGAAATCCAATATCCTACAAGCTTCGTCATCATCAAGACTACTAAAGTTCTCTTGTTGATAGTTCTTTCTTCCTCCTAAGAAGTGTTGTGTCGAAGGCATAGGTGAAAGATGCCAAAAGGGTCAAGTAAAAGGCATTAGTGAAGGGTGCCGAAAGTTCATGTCAAAGGCATTAGTGAAAGGTGCCGAAGGTCCGTGTCGAAGGCATTAGTGATAGGTGATGAAGGATCATGTCAAAGGCATTAGTGAAAGGTGCCAAGGGTGTACATTCGATATGGTGCATCAATGTACAAGATAGATTAGTTTGGGTAAAGGATATTGATATCCTTGATGATGTTGTAATATGGAGTGTGTCTCCTTTGGGATAGGTGTTGTATAGTGTTGGGTAGTAGTTCCTCCTTTGTAATGGAACTCGGTATCTAGCCTTGTACCGGATAAAGTGTAGGCGACGTTGTGATAGGTTTGGTTCTACCTCGTGGAAGAACCCGGTGTCTAGCCTTGTACCGGATAAAGAGTAGGCGACGTTGTGAAGGCTTCTCCGCCACAAGGAGTTTGTGTTGTGTAGTGCTTACGAAATCTCGAGTAGGTGACTCAGGGAGTGGAGTAGGGCAAGAAAGGTGTCCTTGTAGCCAAACCACTATAAATACTCGCGTTGTGGTTTTGTGCTTCTTACTCTTTATCTTTTCATTACTTATTCATATGCTTATCTATAACATCCAACATGCATACACATTAAATAGATCGACATAAGTTGATCGAAATAGTTTAAAATGAAGTTTTAATCGGTAAAACTATTCAACCCTCCTTCTAGTTTTCCACAATTGGTACCCGAACTTCGTTACCAAGTTTCTTAGAGTATGTTGTACTTTAAAAACTTGATACGATCCATGTATAATTGAAAACTACAAAGAAGGAAATCTTTTAAAACAATTTTTTATATGTTGGATAGTGATAGATTATTCTAACAATTTCTCTTTAAGAAACCCTCTTGCTAGGACTCTTCCAAAGCCTTCATTTCTATCCAAAGAAAAATGAAGTCAACTCTCAAGGAAGAACCCAAAAGTAATCACAACCTACTTCTACTAAGTATAATGGATTACTTTAAAAGCTCATGAAGTATTTCGGGTATATGGTCTCTATAGACCATATCAAAAGTTTAGAGGTATGTTCGCTTACCCACAAACTAGCTGATCTTAATCTATAATATGCTCATATGAATATGTTGATGATATGTGTCTTATTTCTATGATAAAATCCATGCCTTTAAATATTGTCTTATAAAAATATATGAATACATGCTTTAGGGCGTTAACTTTACTAGTCGCAAATCTCTTAAAGTCTCTCTTCACCACTTTCCTTACTTACTGATCATCGGGAATAGTATTCCTCTTTGATACTCTCAAATATTCTACGCCGTCTCCGCAAAATAGATCTTTGATGATTAACTAACCATCAAAACACCTTGGCCAAACGTCTATTCAAATAGGAACCTCATTCTACAAGTTCCTTTTCAAAATAAGTTATTGTATAACTTATCACAAGTTAAAAAAAATAAATCCAAATAATTTTTCTGTCTAAGATAGCCGGATCCCACAAGTTGTACTAGCCGAATCCCTAAAACAAGGGATCCGGGGGAACCATGTCACAAAAATCAGATATACGCTTTTCAAAACCAAAATAATCCATTTTCCCTCTCCTTACAAACACAAAAACGACCTAACTCCTGCTTCCATCTCCATAGGGCCTCATATTCTCAAGCATCTCATTCTTGAACATCATTATAAGTAATTACACTCATATGTTCTATTCATCATCATCTTCATCCTAGGGTTTATGGTTTTAGACTTTCAATTAAGTTTCAATTGATCACCAATTGAAGAAATTAGGTATTACAAAAATTAAATTGCAAAAGGATTCTATATAATTAAAGGTTTTTCAAAATAACATTGTTAATACAAATCAAAACTATAAACCCCTCTTGACGAATTTCACCTAATTGGAATTTGTTTTCTAGGATCAATCATGCCCAAAGATACCCAACAAGATCACCATGACACCGTCCACTACCTCTCTAGATACTATCGAAAAGAAGAGCTCTCTAAAACCAATCACAAAATCTTGAAAAATGACTTATCCACGAAGGTCGTGTAGTCAAGGAATGTTTTCTTGAAAACACCGACATTCGTCAAGTATTCTCGGGAATTAACTTTGATTGTCTCTTAGATATTGATGAACAAGTTTCTCCGGTTTTTATCTTTGAGTTTTACAAAAGTGTTAGGATCATTTGAAACAATGATGAAAGCATCTCAATCGCTTTTATTGTCAGCAACCAAACCATCACCTTACCCCTCAACACCTTTGCACAAATTCTTCACATTCCATGTGAAGGAATTTGTATGTATTCGCAAGATTAGGCAATATCCATTCAATCCTTTGCACTAGACCCCAAACCAATCTATCACACTCCTCTCGATGATCCCGTAGCTGTTCGTGACACCATCTTTAAGATAAGAGCCGACCAATCTTGTCTCAACCGCAACAAAGAACTCATTCAGCGTGATCCCTTTCAAATAGAACTCTCTGAGATAATTCCCATTTACAAAAAGTGGGAAGAAATCTTTAGAGAAAGTGTCATTTGTTTGGTTGGGAACAAAGACCATCCCAATGCGTATCTTGTCCAAATTATCTATTGCCTCATCTACCAAAGACCATTCAACCTTGCCTATTACATGGTGAAAAGATTGGTACGTGTGCTCAAAGTCAACAACATGGTGCTTCCCTATGGTATGCTCCTAACACGACTCCGTGAGTATGTTAGTGCAATGCAACCTTCTCCTCTTAATGATGATCATTTTCTTGCCAACCATGTTATGGTACCACTTACCAAACAACCTTCTAGAAGGCTCATGATCAATTGAAAAAGGGCTCGTTCTATCTCGGACTCTTCGGACGAAGATGAAGAAGAAGTCGACCCCATTGCTAACTTCCGAATCGACCCCATGACCTACTTTGAACAACTTCCCACTCTTCCAAATGTGTCTGAAGAATCCAAGCAAATAAAGGGGATGAACAAATGCCTAACTCACTACCTCATGACTTCGGGAAAGAAGAAGAGAAGAGATTGACGAAAGAGACATTATGCTTGTCTTTATGGTTATCTTAGATATTTGATGTTTATTAACAATGGTTGCTTATGATTGTGCTAGATTTACATTGTTACTTCTATGTTTGAATATTATCACTATTACTCGTTCTTATGTTATGATTGTGTGTGATATTTACTTGTTTTGATGGTTACTTATAGTAGAAACTTGTAGCATTAGTATGCTTTATCTAGTGCAAAATCTGCACACTTTCTGTAAGACTACTGATCTACAGTAGCCGGATCCCTCATATGAAGGATCCGTGGGATCCAGGCAAACAGAAATAAAATTACAGACCTCCACACATCAATCCAAACCTCTAGACCTTATCATACTAGCTAAATATGATACTTTAGGATCTCTTTAGTCTTTCTCAAGATCAGTAGGTTTCATACTCACTCATGGCTAATTTAGGATCCCATTCAAGATGTTTTTGATTTATCACTCCATCAAAAGTCACCATATTTCTGCTCCAATGCTCACACATCATTTTTCACATCTCAAGACACCTGGTTTGATATTTCTCTCAATTTTAGTAAATTGATTTTAGTCATCCTTACCTCAAATTGGGACAAAAACTAGTTTTTCATTTATCATGATTTTTAAAGAATTCTCCAAATTTCTTTTGAGCTACCATCTGATCTCTAGGATCATTTGACTCCACTTGACACTCTCAAAACTATTAGTGTTGATACGCGTACAACGCGCGTTCGGGGTCAAAGGAAACTTCTTTTTCGTCGAGCAAGTTTTTCAACACCCTAGGCAGTGAACTAATCGTTGTAGTGTAGTATTGGGTAAGCCTCGGGTATTTATATCGTTCTCTAGGGGAATATGAATGGTAGTGAGAAGTTTACTACGCTAAGTTTGAGGTTGAGGAAGATTATTTTTTTATCTTCTTTTATATTTTTTATAAAGCTGAGGGTAAAATCTAAGGATTTGGATTTAAGAGTTGGTACTTCTACCAATTACTCTACTATTCTAATTATCTAAACTATGGGTAGCTATGTCTTGTTGATGTGTGCTCGTATGATGATTAAAAATGTGTCTACCTAGATACTATTACTCCCTAGTTATCTTTTATTGGTGGTTGAATTGTCACATCCTTATTCTTAACGTGTTGTATTTTCTAAGGTCGTAGGCTATGCTTTTATCCCTAACTCTTTGAGACTACCTTAAGGTTATCGCCTACGAAAACTCTAGGTTTCATAAACTAACTCTAAGGTTATCTTTGGATGTTTAGCCAAAAAATCCGTCCAGTGACTCATAAACTAATTCACAAAGATTACTCAAGCATTCAAACACAACGATAGCCTAGTGCACTCCTAAGCTATTTACAATTAAGATAAGAGACAATCAATCAATAATTAATAACTAGGTTTCATAGATCTAAGCAAAAACACATGAAATTTAGCCGGACATGTTAAACATGCAAGCATACACACATTCAGTCGAAGACATAATGAAATCAAGGGAATAAAACACTTATCTTGATGTAAAATAGGGTTTGGGAACCCTACAATATTGTCCAAACCGGACTACAATCGTTTTAGGTTTTTACTCCACAAGTCTACCTCTTCAAATTCTGAAAATTCGATTTCTATATATAATTTTACAACTGCGACGGCGTCGCCTTATAGGTGGGACACCGTCAGATCACCGTCATTAGGGTTTTGTCTTGGCCAAGTCATCGTTGGGACGGTGTCACATTGTGGTTGCGACGCCGTCAGTCTTCAGCAGTGACGTCGTCTGATTCTGGATCTAGACCGTCTGAGATGAAAAGTCTTCGTGACGCCCTTACTCTTCAAAGCCTGGCGCCGTCAGGTGTAAATTAGCAAAAAGTCTACTGAGTCGTCACAAATTTAATTACGTATAAAGGGACGGCGTCGCCCTTTAGATGGGATGCCGTCAGCTTCAATTCCAGCAGCTTGAGTGTCTTCGATCTTGACTTAGCCATTTTCTTCATATATTCACTCCTTTTCGTCCAAATAAGCATCATTCCAGCATTTTGCCTTCAAGAGACCTAAAAAGTGAAAAGGAACGAAATTAAGCAGTAACGGATATAAAATTGGGCGATTAAGGGCTTAAATGACCCCTTAAAAGTGTACGTTTTAAATCCTTATCAAATATCCCTACACTTGGTATTTGCTTGTCCTCAAGCAAATGTGGTTTTGTCCAATCAATTTATAAGTTAGGGGGCATGAAGCATTGATTTAACATAATTCACAACAAGTAAAAGCACCGCAATAGTCATAACAAGCACGGAAATTTTATACTAGCACCTCACAAGGGGTGTTTGGATTCTCTCATCTCTCGGGTGTATATGAAATATAGCAAATGGAAATGGAAGATAAACACTCATTAACCGGTCATAGTACATAGATTACCATAGGCATGAGACTAGATCAAACCTCCACCGCTTTGGTGTAAGCACCTAGGAACAACTATCTAAGAGGTCTTTTAAAGGGTTGTGACATTAGGCTTACGGTAGGGAAACAAAGGGTTTGCTTGGATAGGCGATTTAGTGGTGGCAAGTCAAAAATATTATGTTACAAGCATGAAAAGAATGGCGTTGCTAAGCCAAGACTCGACTCACTAAACTCTAGATACTTGAAACAAACAAACATAAATATAAAGATAGATGTTGGATGGTAGCCCGTATGTTTTTTTTTAACACACTTTTTTTTCTCTTTTTTCGATTTTTTTTTTTTTTTTTTTTTTTTTTTTTGCATACACTTTTACTCTACCATCCTCTACGATAATATCAAAATATAAGGGATTTATAGGAACATCCCTACACTTGAGTTTTTATTACTCTAACACTAATTTGACCCGAATTGAAAAGATCAAAACACTTGGAGTATTTTATTACGTAAATAAAGGGAATTTGAATTCAACGTTCTTTCCCGTCACTTCATAAAATTTTACTTTACCCATGAGTCCCAATTGTCCCAAAACTGTGTACAAAAGATATGACTCGACTTAGAAACCATGCAAGTAACTAGATAATTGAACTAAGGGTTTAGTATGATAACAATAATGCACTAAAGGTGAGTGCATACAAGGTAGGCTAAGGCGATTTGGGTGTACATTTGGGAGTGGATTGTAAACAATGCTCTTCATTGATATTCCGGAAAACCGAATCTTCACGAGAATCGCGAAAAGGATAGGCTCTGAGGGGTTAACTAGTGGTATCGTGTACTAAAGGTGAGTACATCGCAAGGGTGTGGGGTAATTACTCGACCGATGTGGAAGAAGTAATTTTAATACAGATATCAAACAAGGGTTATCCTAATGCCTCTTATCATTTAGTTATTCCTACCTACACAAGTGTAGTCTCACTAGCGATCTCGGAATGCATCACAAAACAAGTTATAGAATCTATTATACTATCGGTACACTCTCGAAGCATTAAAGGTGAATTCTTTAATTCCTATAGATCTAGGGGCGAACCTCACATTTTTGGGGTGGAATTTGAGTGGAAAAGGGTTTTTGTGCTAGTCATCTAACTCCTATCCATTAGACACTTTATTAAGACTAAAGACCTACTCGTACATGTCATGAAAAAATTTATTTGGTGCTAAAATTGCCCTAACCGATATTTCTCATAGCTTATTACACAAATGAAATAGGACAAGACAACTAATCAAAGATAAGCATAGTTTCAAAGTTCCCGTTTTATTCTCCCTCCCTACACTTAAACTGAACATTGTCCCCAATGTTCCCCGAAAGTATCAAAGTTATGATAATGGATTAAAAGAGAAAGAAACTAGTACTCCCCTGATTAGCTCGGTAGGATCCGTGTGAAGTAGTGGTTAAATTCTTTCCAAGAAGAATGTATGTGTGATAAGCTCCATCCAATGCTATGTTTCTTCTTCTTGATAAATAAAACCTACACACTTTAAGAAAATAGACGAAACCTTCGCGTAAAATCGGCGGTAAAACTATACATGACTCAACTACACTAGGATATAATGCTTGTGGAATCGATGTTTGCAGATTTTCTGGAAAATTAAGACCTGAGAGTTTCCAAAAATTTATAATTAGCATAGAAAACGAGAATTTTTATAAGCTGTATCTGCTCCTCCTGACGCTGTCAGGTTCTAGTCCTGACGCCGTCAGGTTATCCTGACAGAAACTGGTCTGTTGCGTTTTTCTGGACAAATTCTGGAAAAATTACACCTTTAGAATTTGGAAATATTCCTGCAAAACATCCATTATGACTCGATACAAGCATTTGACTCTAACAAACATACATATATATCAAATTCATTAATGGTAATTCTCATGTTCACGTTCTTTTGTAAAAACGTGTGCAATCCTCCATACACTTATCCTTTTTGTAAAATACCTTTATATATAATTAAGACGAGGTTAAACACAAAATAAAGCATTTTCACAAATTCAAACATGAGAATAGACAATTAATAAAAAGATATATGACATACAAACAAGCAAACAATTACGCATGGGTTGCCTCCCACGAAGCGCTTTTCTTTATTTATGAGTCTTGTATCTAGACTCGAAGTCGTGCCCCTACGTTGTCTCATTTTTCATCCTTAATAAAAACTCTATCATATTGACAAAATTCTCATCTACTCTATACCTAGGTCCTAGGGTCAAGCAATCTTTATAGTAAAGCCTCCTTTTCTCCCACATGAAGTTCAAACCTTTTTCAATATCTTCTTCGCTCTTTTCCTCAAAAGCTCTAATGTTGTCTTATTCATAAAGGGATAAAGGGCCATATCCGTTCATCTTCCAAGGCATCCTATAAGTAATTTCATCGTCCCCTTCCACAAATCTAACCGTTCCTTCAGACTTGTTATAGCTTAGCTTAGATTTTTCAACAAACGGTTTTCCTAACACAACTTGGGATAAGCTATAATCAATAACACAGCCAATGTCTTCTAGGACCATAAAATCAACTAAGTAGGTGAAATTTCCTATAAAGACGTGTACATCCTTGACTCTTCCCACAAAATTGCAAACCCCACCATGATACTTAGGGTCTCTCCTAATCTTAAGCCACTCGTTCATTATGTCATTGTAAACTGCTGACGACATCACATTAATGGGAGATTCCGTATCTATGTAAGCGCGCTCGACATTCCTATATCCAATCATACAAGGGATCTTGATGTTCCAAGGATTTCCTCTCCTAATCTTTGGGCATATCCTAATGATGGGTGATCGAGGATTGTCAATTATGTATTGGTGGTAAGCAACTTCTTCCTTAGTGGGGTAAAGATTGAAGTAGGCACTACTTTCCTCATTCACATTTTCATTTGCTAAATCATTACCCAAACTATTGCTAATCATTGAGCCAACAATAGAAGAGCTAACTGCTTTTTCAATAGCTTCCCCAATTATACTCTTAAACACCCTATGCAAATCTTGAAGATCGTTGTTTCTACTAACATATCGGTTGCGACGATTGTTAGAGGGGTTTTGGTCAATGGGTTGTGGTTTGAGTGGGTTATCACCTTCCATGAAGAAAAGTGACGGGGCTATGAACAATTTCACGAAGAAGGGAGATAGACTACGAGGAAGCTAAAAATGAGAAAAAGTCTTGCTTGATAGGAATCAAGCAAGGGAACCTAAACGAGATAGAAATCTAACTAGCTATTCTAATCCCCGGCAGCGGTGCCAAAAACTTGATACGCGTACAATGAGCGTTCGGGGTCAAAGAAACTTCATTTTCGTCGAGCAAGTTTTTCAACACCCTAGGCAGTGAACCTAATCGTTGTAGTGTAGTATTGGGTAAGCCTCGGGTATTGATATCGTTCTCTAGGGGAATCGGAATAATAGTGAGGAGTTTACTACGCTAAGGTTGAGGTTTGAGGAAGATTAATTTTTTATCTTTTTTTATATTTTTTATAAAGCTAAGGGTAAAATCTCGGGTTTTGGATTTGGGGGTTGGTACTTCTACCGATTACTCTACTATTCTAATTATCTAATTATCTAAACTATGGGTAGCTATGTCTTGTTGATGTGTGCTCGTATGATGATTAAAAATGTGTCTACCTAGATACTATTACTCCGTAGTTATCTTTTATTGGCGGTTGAATTGTCACATCCTTATTCTTAACGCGTTGTGTTTTCTAAGGTCGTAGGGTATGCTTTTATCCCTAACTCATTGAGACTACCTTAAGGTTATCGCCTACGAAATCTCTAGGTTTCATAAACTAACTCTAAGGTTATCATTGGATGTATAGCCTAAAAATCCGCCAAGTGACTCATAAACTAAGTTTCTCAAAGATTACTCAAGCATTCAAACACAACGATAGCCTAGTGCACTCCTAAGCTATTTACATTTAAGATAAGAGACAACCAATCAATAATTAATAACTAGGTTTCATAGATCTAAGCAAACACACAAGAAATTTAGCCGGACATGTTAAGCATGCAAGCATACACACATTCAATCAAAGACATAATGAAATCAAGGAAATAAAACACTTATCTTGATGTAAAATAGGTTTTGGAAACCCTACAATACTGTCCAAACCAGACTACAATCGTTTTAGGTTTTTACTCCACAAGTCTACTTCTTCAAATTCTGAAAATTCGATTTCTATATATAGCTTTACAACTGCGACGGCGTCCCCTTATAGGTGGGACGCCATCAGATCGCCGTCATTAAGGTTTCGTCTTGGCCAAGTCATCATTGGGACGGCGTCACGTTGTGGTTGTGACGTCGTCAGTCTTCAGCAGTGACGTCGTCTGATTCTGGATCTAGGCCGTCTGAGATGAAAAGTCTTCGTGACGCCCTTACTCTTCAATGATTGACGCCGTCAGGTGTAAATTAGCAAAAAGTCTACTGAGTCATCACAAATTTAATTACGTATAAAGGGACAGCGTCGCCCTTTAGATGGGACTCTGTCAACTTCAATTCCAGCAGCTTGAGTGTCTTCGATCTTGACTTAGCCAATTTCTTCATATATTCACTACTTTTCATCCAAATAAGCATCATTCCTGGATTTTGCCTTCAAGAGACTTAAAAGTGAAAAAGAACGAAATTAAGCAGTAACGAATATAAAATTAAGCGATTAAGGGCTTAAATGACCCCTATCTCTTGTTTTGGTTGTTGCTTCAAGAGCCTCTTGTTGGGGTTGTTTCATCATTGATAATGCAATAAACATAACATCTACCTTATTCGTTATTCTCACATTTTAATTATCGAAGACTAGTCAAAGACAAATAAAAGTCTACGTTACCAACAAAACAACAGATCATAGAAACAATAGATAGAAGTAGCTAAGAAGAAAAAATGAAAAATATTGGAATGTTTGATTCTAATATATATATTTTTTGTGACACATTCAGATACATAAATTTGTATTATCAGATACACGTACGCCTGAATGTGAGTAAGCCAAAAGAAAGTCATGTTGTGTTTAGAAGTTCTTTTTTATGGTGTACCAATTATTAACTCGATATCGTTATACTTTTATGAGTTTAAACTATTATCCTTTGTTCGTGGTGAACAATTTAAAAACCAGTTTTTTTGTACTGTTTGAGAATTGAAATCTACATACGCAAGACCAAAATTAATATGTGTGTGGTAAAAGTAGCATGCGTAGTAGTCTTGAAAATATTGCTAGCAGATCATTATCGTAATTAAATTATCACATTAATTAAAAAGCGCCACCCTCTCCTTAACCTAATCATTTTATACTCATTTTAAGGCAATGCATGCCAAGCTAGGGTTACCTATAATGCGTCAATTACCATGTCTTGTTGGGGGAATGTTTCATTACTGATAACGCAATAAGAGACTACGTACATTACCACCAAAACAACCGATTATGGAATCAGAAAATACAAGTAAATAGTTGAGGAAAATTAATATTGAAAAGTTGAATCCTATTGCTCATGATATATATGTTGTCACATATCCTTACCCATAATTAAATTGTATTGTCAAGATCCAAAAAACTTACAAAACTCACACAATATCCATATTGTAATATTTAGTTTCATTAGCATGTGTTTCTAAATGTACCATAAGGCTAAGAAAAATAAAAATCATCAACAAGTTTTTGCTTGTCATATGTCACGTTCACGTATGAGGGTGATTTGTGATTAGGGGTGTGCAGATCGAACATGGTCGTCCAAACCATCATAATCGAAAAGTTGAGTCGACCAAATGAAATGATAACATTTAAGTTTGCCCTGTTTTTGGTCATTAGAAGTGATGGTCATTCACATTTAGGAACTTTGTATCGTGTGTTAGATTTCGTGCTAGAATAGTCAACGGGCTCGTGGATTGGGCTAAGCTAATTGGCTATAAGTTAAGTTAAGCTAGCCTTTCTTCATGTGTTATCCAATCCAAGTCCACGAGGCCCAAGCCAAAGCCCATTAGGGCGTTTATGTTTTAGAGTATAAATACCCCTCAAAGTCTCATTTGAGGGGTGTGCTTGAGTGTGTGTGTGTGTGTGTGTGTGTGTTTTCTTTGGAATATACAACATATTGTGTTCATCTTTCTCTCACAACATACACGGTTTTATAAACATCAAGTCACCAACATCTTAATCTTTCCTTCTTTATTTACGCATATGTTTGTGTTTGTGTTGTTCGTGTTTTACGCATAACGTGTTGGGTTTGTGATAAGGTTGATATATCTAAGGTCCTACAATTGGTATCAATCGCCTAACAATGGTTTAGGAGTGTTTGTGTTTGTTTTGAAGTTTTGGTACCATACGCGTAAAGCTCTCGTTTTACATATTTGCCACGCTTAAAGCTTTACATTTTGCACTTAAAAATTCAAGATTCTTGTAGTTTAAGGTTTATTTGGTGCAAAGTTTCAGTTTTTTGCAAAAAGTTCGAAGCTTTACGTGTTTTTCTTCATTTTTCAACTCGTGTTTGGTTCATTGGTCATTTCTACGGATAAGCTATCTAAGCACTTTGGGTGAAAAAGGTCAACATTTTTGTGTTATTCGAGTGTTTTTAAGGCTGTTTGTGCAAGAGAAATTGTTTGAATCACTGGAAATTTTTTACGCGTAGGTCAAAACCCTAGTTCTACGCGTAAGAAAGTCAACACCCTATTTCTACGCACTACGCATAAGAGTTTTGTGCAGTTTCTTCGAGCTATAACGGTGACTCAGTGCTTCCCTCACTTGGATAAGTTTGTGGAACACTTCGACTTTTGGATATCTTTTACACTGTGATAGTGTAAAGGATTTTTGGGCAATACCCTAGATTTACGCATAAGCTAAATCTTACGCGTATAATTTCTTACGCATAAGTATTTTCTTACGCATAAGCTTGTCTTACGCATAAGTAAATCCTACGCATAAGGATTCTACGTTTAAGTGTTTAGTCTACGCATAACTCTATTGTTACGCGTAACTTGGGTATTACGCGTAAGTTATCTCTTCGCCTAAGCACAATCTCTACGCCTAAGCATCGTCTACTCGTAACTTCGTGTGTCTACGCCTAAGCTCTTCATTTTCATACAAAAAAAAAAAAATAGTTTTTTGGCGGGAAAATTTGAGTAAAATTTAAATTTTTGAGGAGACTAAACGTTCAATTTTTACGCGAAATTCAAATTTTTGTTTAACTTGGAAAATTTTGGTCAAAAATTCAAATTTTTTGACCCAAATTCAAATTTTTTTCGGTCAAATTTGGCGTCAAAATTGTCATAACTCAAACTTTTCATACGACCTTAAAATTGATTTTTATAGTGAATTTCAAATTTTGGGAGAAAAATTTTTACGCCTAAGAACCAAGTTTACGAGTACGACTTTCAGAAAAACTTCAAACGGCAATATCTTTTGAAACACAACTCCTTTATCGTTGAATCGATCCTACATCAACTTTATCATACCATACCTTCATCAATGGCAACTCAACAAGACATTCATCCAGCCGGTGCTGAAAACCGTCCTCCTATGTTGGAAAAAGGTGGTTATCTTCAATGGACAAGTTGAATGCTTCGTTACATCAAGACAAAACCTAATGGAAAATTGATGATCAAATCCATTCAGGATGGACCCTTCAAGCCTCGACAAGTCCAAGTCCCTGGAAATGCTGATGCAACACCTCCTATCCCACCATCTTCTCATCTTCAAAATGAATCAGAATACACTGAAGAGGATCATAAACAAGTCGATGCAGATGACATGGCAATTCATATTGTCCAACTGGGTTTACCAAGAGACATCTTTGCTGCTGTATACAGTTGTGAAACTACTTTTGATATGTGGGAACGTGTTAGACGGCTTTGTCATGGAACAGAAATTGGTCAACAAGACATGGAGAACAAGCTGCTAACTGAATGGGAAAAGTTCACTTCAACTCCAGGAGAATCCATTGAATCCTACTATGGAAGGTTTTGTACTTTGATGAATGAGCTTATCAGAAACAAGTTGGCACCAAGGACTATCGTGCAAAACATCAAGTTCCTGAACAATCTTCCAGAAGAATGGGGACGATATGTCACAATTGTCAACCAAACAAAAGACTTACATCAGGTGAACTTTCATCAACTAAACGATTTTCTGAAAACAAAACCAAGCTGAAGCGAATGAAGTCAGGAAAGAAAGATTGGCAAAGAATCATGATCCATTGGCTCTTATTGCAAAGACTCAACCTTCAGTGAATACACAACAACAAGCTTCATCATCTTCCACTAACAACAACTTGCAGCAATACATTCCACAACAACAAGCTGTTATCCCTCAACAATAAACCTATCCACCAGAACAACAACATTACCAGGAACAAGGAATCACTGATCTTGAAATGGAACCCGAAGAAGCTTTGTTACAAGTATTTTCTTTATTGGATAAAGCATTCAGAGGTCGCTATTCTACACCAACTAACAACAACCAAAGGATTTCATCAAACACTCGCAACATGCAAATTGCTCAGCCGGGTGTGAATATGGGTCATCAAGGAAAAATGGTTGGAGTTATTGGGAATCAGCAGGGATATGCTATTGGATTTTGCATGGGTAATCAGGCGGTTCCGAATCAGGGTAATCAATTGGGTCAGAATGTTGGGAATAGAGCAGTGGGTAATCAGAATGGGAATGTTGCAGCTCCAGTCGTTGGGAATTATGGAAATGTGAATCAGGGTAATCAGGTTAAGTGTTATAACTGTCAAGGAGTGGGTCAGATGGCACGAAACTGTCCCACTAAGCCACACAAGAAGAATGCTGAGTTTCTTAGGAAAGCTATGCTGTTAGCACAGAAGCAAGAAGCAGGGATGCAGTTGAGTGCCGAGGAAAATGATTTTTTCGCTATTGTGGATGATTTGGAAGACCTCGAGGAAATCAATGCGAACTGCATCTTCATGGCAAATCTTCAGGAGACTAAGTACGACACTGACTCTGACGCACCTCCTGTCTATGACGCCAACGCAGTATCTGAGGTACCAATCATTGATCCATGCTATAACAATGTCATATTTGATGTATTTAATCATGACGAACAGCATTCTGTGACGCCAGCACCTACTTATGATACATACCTGTACAATCCGAGTTGTAGCAATACTAACTCTGAAACTCCAGATGTGGATCCCAGTGGAGGCTGTGTGGCACAAAATACTAAGACTGATGAGGAAACACGTGCTTATTTTGAATCATTAATCAATAACTGTGGCATTAAAATTGAGAAAGTTAGAACGGTCAATCGCGAAGTTAAGGCGAGCTTGAGAGTTACAAAGAGAACGCCAGAGCTTTTGAATTTCATACAAACAAACTATCAGAATTAGAAATTGGTTATCGAGATTCTGTTTTAAGAGAAAAACAATTGCAACTCAAGTATGACACACTTGATGTGAATTTGAACTTGAAAATAAAATCTTTAAACAAGGAAATTTCTGATCTAAATGACCAACTTTCTAAACAAAAAGCACTGTTCTCTGATCTTGAAAAAGAGAAGAAACAGTTGATTGCTGATTTTTCAAAACGAGAAGATTCTCTTCTTGATGAAATTCTGGATAAAAATGAAACTATCAAAAAATTGGACAATTTGCTTCTTTCAACGGGTCATTCCGCTAAAACAAACAAGATGCTTTCTAATCAAGTAAATCCGATTTTTCATACTGCACATAAAATGGCTCTTGGTAACAACCTTTCTTCGTTCCTCAAGAAAGCTCAGAAATCTCATAATGTGTTAAACAATGGAAAACCTTTGAATGAACCTATAATTGTGCATGATTCTCTTGAAATGTTGGAACTATTTGAGGAGAGTAGATCAAAAATGAAACAAAAACATCTGGAAATCAAACCAATTGATTATAACAAATGGAACAAAATTAATGGTATTTCGTTTGTTTCTAATAAAGAACAATCAACGTTTTCCACCACACCAAGTGTTTCAAACAAAGTGTCAACACCAGTTTCAAAATCAGTTTCAAAACCAGTTGTTGTCTCAAAATCTCTTTCGAACATTGAACAAATGTCTTCAAACAATCCTTTTAACACAAGTGATGCCAGAAGTATTTTGGAAAATGTGAAAACTAGAATTGCGGATCTTCAAGAGACTGTTAAAACTAAAACCATTATTACAACAAACATCTGGTTTAATAGTTTTGATAATGAACAGAAAAAGTTTTTTGAAACTCAAATTGCCCCTCAGTTGAATAACATCAACTCAAGGGTAATTCATTTTGAACAAGCATTTTTGAAAGAAACAGCTGACTTTGTCAAGGACCATAAATCCCTGGTAAAGCAAGCTAATGAAAGTGTTGAACACATCAAAGTTTTGGAAAATTTAAATGATTCTCTCTTCGAAGATGTTCTGACTACTGATATTATGTCCATCATTTTGCAAACATATTCTGTTGAAGATCATGAAAGACTCCAGTCTAAGACCTCCTAAATTGTTTCAAAATATGAAAAAGCTCTTGAAAAACTTGAAAAAGAAAATGTGTCATATTTTAAAAAACTTGATCGAAAAACGGAGGAATGCGAATATGACAAATTGTCGTATGAGCGTGCCTACAATGACATGAAAGCGAAAAATGATCTTTTGAGGAATCAGCTGGAAAGTCAAAAAGGAAAGGCAGTGGATACTGTGATTAAAAAACCATTGACTGCGGAGAAAGCAAATGTTCCCAAACCGGTTTCCAAACCAAAAATGTCTATTTCTATGCCTCCTCCAAAAGTCAATGAGAAAAATGTTTCATCAAAACCAGTCACTCCACCTGCCTTACCTAAACAACATGTTGATAAAGGAAAAGCAGTTATCGAGAAACCAAAAGTTTTAGCACCTGGCCTTTTTAAGATGAGTACCACTAATGCGTCTGCCTCCACATCTAAAACATATGGAACAAACGACATAAATTTAGAAAAGCACTCTAAAGAGACTAGGAAAGCTGAAACCACCTCCCTTCATAATAATGTGAATCCTAATGCGTGTGCCTTACCTTCTACAGGACTAGAAAGCACCTCTAGGAGCAGCAGATTAAAGCCTAAGAGCAATACAAGGAACAATAGAGTCTCGACTGCCTCTAGGAGTAGTAGCTTGAATAAAGAGAAGAAAGTAGAAGAACACCCTAGGAATTTACCGCTTTTGAATAAGAAAGACATTTCATCTGAATGTACTGAACCTTTGAAACTTGCTAAGTCTAATGAATGTGTTGAATCTCTTTGTTTAACTTGCAAGAAATCTTTAATTAATGTTCAAGATGATTGTGTTTCTAAGAATGTGAATGATAAGCCTGTTAAGAAGAACGTTCCAAAAAGATCTTACGCTAAACAAGTAGGAAGACTAGTTGCAAAACTTAGACTTTACACTACTGACAGGAACTATAGTGTATACTTTAGGGATGATATTTGGAAACCCACAGGTAGAACTTTCACACTCCAGAATGGTACAATGAGTGATAAACCAGAATTCCCTGTAGAAAACCTCTTTGAGTGTGATCAGGATTTTACCTCTAACCCAAAGGAACCAAAATCAAAACGGTTTCCACAATATTCTTTTTCTGTTACTGGCAGGTTATCGAAATTTGTCTTTGGATCGTCGACTCGGGTTGCTCCAAGCACATGACCGGGAATCTGAAGCTGCTGATCAATTTCGTCTAGAAATTCATGGGAACCGTACGTTTTGGAAATGATCATGTAGCAGCTATCATGGGTTATAGAGATCTACCTTTTGGAAATTATTTGATCACTCGGGTTTACTATGTCGAAGGGTTGGGACACAATTTGTTTTCAGTCGGGCAGTTCTGTGATGCAGATTTAGAGGTTGCTTTTAGGAAAAATGCTTGCTTCGTTAGAAACTTGAATGGCACTGATCTCTTAACTGGGAATCGTGATACAAACTTGTATGCTATCGACATCAATCAAATGGCCTCTTCATCACCAATATGTCTTATGACACGAGCATCTGGAACTCAGTCCTGGTTGTGGCATAGAAGGTTATCCCATCTCAATTTTGACACTATCAACAATCTTGCCAAAGACAACATCGTCAACGGACTTCCAAAGTTCAAATACACCAAGGATCACTTATGTCCATCATGCGAACAAGGAAAAAGCAAAAGAGCATCATATAAACCCAAATTCATACCTAGTTCGGAAGCAAAGTTGCATATGTTGCACATGGACTTATGTGGCCCAATGAGAGTTGAAAGCATTAATGGGAAAAAGTATATCCTTGTTATCGTCGATGATTATTCGAGATATACATGGGTTAGGTTTCTAAGATCTAAAGACGAAGCACCAGGCATCATCATCACCTTCCTGAAACGTATTCAAGTACTTCTTCAAGCTCCAGTAAGAGTTGTAAGAACAGAAAACGGCACATAATTCACTAATCAGGAGTTAAGAACTTATTTTGAAGATGTTGGAATTACACATCATACATCAGTTGTTAGAACTCCACAGCATAATGGGGTAGTTGAAAGAAGAAATAGAACTCTTGTGGAAGCTGCTCGCACAATGCTAATCTATTCTTGTGCACCGTTATTTCTATGGGCTGATGCTGTTGCCACTGCTTGTTTCACTCAAAACCGATCCCTCATCCATCCAAGATTCAATAAAACCCCATATGAGATAGTGAACAACAGAAAACCTGATATCTCTTACTTTTACGTGTTTGGCGCTTTGTGCTATCCTACGAATGACAGAGAAGATCTTGGAAAACTGAAAGCAAAAGGTGATATTGGAATCTTCATTGGATATTCAGATAACTCGAGGGCATTCAGGGTGTATAACAGGAGAACTAGGAGGATCATGGAGACGATGAATGTGAAGTTTGATGAACTTTCACAAATGGCTTTTGAGAGACTCGCTCTAGAACCCGCACTAAACCGACAGACTTCTGGACACATCAGTTCAGGACTCGTACCTCAAAGAGCTCAATCAACTTCGTTTGAAAATCCTAAAGAACAAGAATGGGAGAATTTCTTCGAGTTAATGTTCGATGAATATTATGGTGAAACTTCGACAAATGCATCAAACCATCATTCCGCTGCACCCGCTCAAAATCATCCTCCACCACCAACAGAAGATGCATCTACAACGGTCGAAACCAATGCACCAACTCCATCAACATCATCTACATCTACTCCAGTTATTGCACCCGTTCTACCAGCAGTTGATGGGCAAAACCAAAACCAGAACGATGCAACGTTAGATGAAGACTTATTTGAAAACCCGTTTGCTACGGAATCAGCTGAATCATCCTCAAGCTTACGAGAACCATCTAACTCGCATACGTTTAACCAACGGTATCCTTCTACTCTGAAGTGGACAAAAGACCACCCAATTGAACAAGTTATTGGTGAACCTTCAAGGCCAATTCAGACGAGACGCCAACTTGCCACCGATTGCGACTTATGCATTTACCTTTGCTCAATTAGCAATATAGAGCCAAAGAATATTCGTGAGGCACTGGCAGAACCCGCATGGATAGAAGCAATGCAGGAGGAACTTCTCCAATACCGTCTACATGACTCTTGCGATATGGTTCCAAGACCAATTGACGTTCGCGTCATTGATCTCAAATGGTTATGAAAGAACAAAAGGGATGAAGAGATGACTGTAATTCGCAACAAAGCTCATCTTGTGGCCAAAGGATACAGACAGGAAGAAGGGATAGACTTTGAAGAGTCATTCGCGCCGGTAGCCAGACTTGAAGCAGTCAGGATATTCTTAGCCTATGCCGCTCACAAAAACATCACGGTTTATCAGATGGACATTAAGACCGCGTTCTTGAATGGAACTCTGAAAGAAGAAGTGTACGTGAGTCAGCCAAAAGGCTTCATCGACATGGAACATCCAGACTACGTCTACAAACTCAAAAAGGCAATCTATGGTTTGAAACAAGCTCCGAGAGCGTGGTATGACGAACTGTCCTCTTTCCTTATCCTTAAAAATTTCACCAAAGGAACGGTTGATCCTACCTTGTTTACACAAAAATGCAAAAACGAAATTTTGATTGTTCAGATTTATGTGGACGACATCATCTTTGGGTCCACTAATCCGAATCTTTCAAAACATTTTGAAAATCTCATGAAAAGCAAATTTGAAATGTCCATGATGGGGGAACTAAAATTCTTTCTTGGTTTACAAATACATCAGTCCCCACGTGGAATTTTTATAAATCAAGCTAAATACACAACTGAGATTTTGAAAAATCATGGTATGGATAATGTTGACTCGGTCGGAACACCAACGGTAACTTCACCAAAAATTGGAGCCGATTTGTTTGGGAAACCTATTGATCCGAAGAAATATCGGAGCATGATTGGTTCTCTCATGTACCTCACTGCTAGTCGACCAGATATTCATTTTGCTGTTTGCTTATTAGCACGGTTTCAGGCAAAGCCTACCGAACTGCACCTCAAAGAGGTTAAACGGATCTTTCGGTACCTGAAGACATCCATTCACATGAGACTTTGGTATCCGAAGGAATCTGGATTTGATCTAATTTCCTTTTCAGATGCGGACCACGCAGGTGATCAAGTTACAGCAAAAAGTACATCCGGAGGAGCACAATTTTTGGGTGAAAAGCTAGTAAGCTGGTCTTCAAAGAAACAAGATTGCACTGCACTTTCAACCGCTGAAGCTGAGTATGTGTCTCTATCTGCGTGTTGTGCTCAAGTTCTATGGATGAGAACACAACTCACAGATTATGGTTTTACTTTCGATAAAATACCTATGTATTGTGACTTGAAAAGTGCCATAGCCATATCATGCAATCCTGTTCACCACTCAAAGACTAAGCATATCAGAGTACGCTATCACTTCATAAAAGAACATGTGGAAGAAGGTACTGTTGAATTATTTTTCGTGAAGACAGATTACCAACGCGCCGATATATTTACTAAAGCCCTTCCAAAAGAAAGGTTTGACGATTTAGTTCGACGACTTGGAATGCGAAGCCTAACCCCTGAGGAGTTAGAACGTCTTCTCGAATCTTCTTGAAATTGATTTTCCAAAAAGCTTCGCTGTAAATATTTTTTGAAAAACAAAATAAAAATTTTGAAAAACCAACAAAAGCAAAATATAAAAATATAAAACTTTCAAAAATACAAAAACAATAGAAAATAAAAAATACAAAAATATTCTTCTCACGACATGTCTCTCGTATAATCGATATTCTGTACGTTTCTAGAAATGTCATTCAACAATGATACGGGCATGTACAGATGCTTGAGCGAGAGTTCTTTAATTGTTTTCTAAAACATGTCGTTTCTCAAAATTTCTTCATAATAATGGCTTTCATATACTTCAGTACGAAACCCGAACTAAAATGATGACTTTTGATTATTGTTCAAATCAAAACTCGTGCTTTTAAAGAAAAATCAAGTGTACGCTTCAGTGCACTACATTTAAACTGGTGAGAAATCATCATCATCGTGAGCACCTTTTTCAAAATTCTTCAAAAAGATTTTCAAAATCTTTCAAAATATTTGGTGCTCAAGATAACTCCCTCTAAAACCCTTTAATTGATTATGCTTTATTAAAGGGGGAGTATAAAACAAATATGTTCCAAATTCATGCTTAAATCAAATCCGTTTGTCTCCCCAAAAGATTCTAAAATGTTGTTTAATCCGTTAATATCAAAAATATCATGAATATGCTATTTTTGAGGGGGAGGAGACGTGATTAAAATGTGATCAAAAAGTTTAATGATCGTGGTTTGATTCTCAAAAGAGCTCGACTCAGATGTAACCAATGAATTGACGAGGAAAAATGTACCATCTCGAGAAACTTTCTATGGACTTGACCAGGACGGGTAATAATTTCAAGCTAGTTCTATAGTGATGTAAACGTGTCTCGAATCGGTCTAGCTCATTTAAAGTCGATCAATTCAAAAAGTGCGAACTCTACCCTCTATGTGCAGATTTCTGTCAAAACTTATAAGCACATGTGAAGGGGGAGTGTTTCTGAAAATACAAAACTCACGGAGTGTTTCAAACATGTTTTCTATCATAAACACTATGAGCTATCAAAACCTCTTATATAAGCTCATAAGCCCACTCTAATAAGCTTAACCAAGAATTTACTAACTTGTTTAACATATATAAGCTAATAAACTCATAAGCCTATTATATAAGCTTAGCCAAACACCCTTAGCAGTAATTAATTGTAGTCTTTGGTATGTACATGGTTTTTTAATTGTTCACCGCGATCAAAGAATATATATAAGAGTTTAAACTCATAAAAGCGTAACGTGTTAATTGTTACACATAATATATCAATCTTCTTAAACTATGTGTGATTTTTATTTTATTTTTCTTAATATCTGTAAAACATCTAAACACCACATAAATTGGTCATAGCTTCGACACATTATATCCCGGCGTGCTAGTGATTTTGAGTGTATATATAAAAGAAATGCTATATATTCCAGCAAAAGCTTCTTACAAATGTGTTTACTTACAGGATGCTAACATTTGTTAGAATTGACGGTTTTGATGCAGAGAGAGAATGAGTGAGAAAAAACTATATAATATTATCGTGTGTGTAACATGATTTATAAGAGGAAATAATATGAGGGTGTAGCAAAGCTCTATGGCTATATTTGACACATGAGATTATGGAGATGTTATGTTTATTTTAAAAAAAATAAGCTAATTAAAAAATAATCTTTGTTTGGCAGACAGAACTTATAAGAAATTATTAAAAAAGTAATCTTTCATAATTTCTGAAATTAAAAGGTTACTTCATGTAGCTTATAAAAATAATTTATTTTTATAATCTTTTATAGCAACAGCACTAGCACCAGGCATCAGCATCAGCATCAACAACACTGGTACCAACACAATCCATTTTTGTCAAACATATTTTATATATAATTGCGAACTTAAAATAGCATTGACTTAATTATAAGAGCTTTAATTTTCATGGTTGTTGTTAGTGTCAAACTCCTTGAGAGGGAAGCATTGTGTGAAAACAATATTAGGATGCTTGTTTAATGGGTTTTGAAAAAGAGGATAGGATTTGAGGGCTGATAGCTCGCGAGCTATTCGAGATCGATTCAATAACTATTCGAAATCGACTCGATATAAATGAGTCGAGCTCGAGCTACTCGAGTACACTTTCGAGCCGAGTTCGAGCTCGAATATGCGCAGCTCGTGAGGCTCACGAGCTCTTATCGAGCTTCAATGATATTACACTTTTATCCTTTTATATACATATAGTTACGTAAAATCGAGTCGAGTAGAGCTTGATATATCCATTTTTCATCGAGATCGAGCTTTAAATGTGGCTATAATCGAGCTCGAGTCGAGTTTCGAGCTCGAGTTTGAGATAATGAGCCGAGCTCAAGCTTGAACTCCAAAGCTCGAACGAGCTCGAGTCGAGTTCCGAGCTCGAGCTTACTAATCGAGTCGAGTTCGAGCTTGGCAGTACTCGACTCGATTCGGCTCGTTTACACCCCTAAACCTAATGACAAATATTAAATCACGAGTCTCATATATTATGATTGTTAAGATTTCGATCTTAATTTTAGGATTTTACAATTTTATGATACTACGAACCTAAAACGATCACGATCTTATGTAGGATCTTTGCGAGATCGGATCTTAATACGATCCCAATCTTAAGCATATGATCTTAAGATCCGGATCGATCCGATCAATTTTTCTCGAACCACAAACTAAAAAACTACAAATTTATAATTTAGGTATTGTGAGATATGAAAAACAAGAGGCTTATTCTATTAAACACCACAAATTTATAATTTTGACATATATTTTTATGATATATGATATATATAATATGTAGATTTGCATAATTTTATAACGCTTATAAGAAATGACATTATAGTAGAATCTTAAAATCCCAATCCGATATTACGATCACAATCTTACAAAGATGAAAACGATCCTAAATAAGATCACGATCTTAAAAACCTTGCCATATAACAATTCATAACTCAATAGGTGGCTTTTGTGATAATTTTCTTCCCATATTTTCCTCACCTTCCACTCTTTATCTTATAAAAAATGCAATAAAATAAAAAATTTAATTCTGAAAATTAATTTAACTGTGTAGCTTGTACAATAATTAAATTTTTCCCCCTCAGATAATTAAACCAAATCCTAATCTTAATCCTAACTCAAAATCCGCTTGTAAACGAAACGGCCCTTTAGTAACATGTTGAAATAGAGATTTGAACGTTGATAATAGACTTTAACAAGTAGTTGATATAACTTTTGGTTTATTACATATAGATATATTTTGTGTAGTATATATATACAAACTTAGATCTAAATTTAGTTGAGTAAAGAGTAAAGATTTCGTCCGGGTTCAATTCGTGCTCATAAACAAGCTAATCAAGCTAGATTTTTAGACCATAACCAATTAGGGTGCGTTTGATATGTTGCCATGAATCATAATGGGTATAAGTTTGATAGTAGTGGTGGGTCCCTCACCTATGAAAAATTTAAACCTAGCTCTCTTTATGTATATGGAGTATGAATTATATCTATCATTCATTCTCATAATGGTAGGCCCTTCATCTTAAACAAATACCTTGATTGGTATGAAAATTCATTCCGTGATTCCCGGAAATAGATACCAAACGCACCCTTAGTATAAAACAATCACACTGTGCCAAATTGTCCACTAAGTCACTGTGCGGGTTTACTGTGTGATAAAGAATTTAAAACCAAGGGTGTTGATCGGGTTCGGTTATCGGGTTGTTCGGTTTGTTTATTTCGGTTAGTTTGGTTAAAAAAATTGAGCCAACTCAAAAACTGAACCGAACCGAACTAGAATTCAGCCGAACCGAACCGAACCAAAAACCGAATTTGAATTCATTTCAGTTTTTGGGTTGACCCGAATAATCCGAATTTCACTATTTGTTTTTAAAAAATTAATAATTACATAGATATTTAACCAAAAAAATATTTGAAGCATAAAAAGTGTTTTTTATATTAAAAAAATAACATTTTATAGTATTTATATATATAAATATATAAAATATATATATATATATATATATTTGGTCTTTGTGGTTTGGTAAAATTGCAGGTTTGGTCCTTGTAGTTTGGCTAAATATATGTTTGGTCCTCATAACATTTTAATAGTATGAGTAAATTGCAAAAATCGTCCGTGTGGTATGGCCAAATTGCACGTTTCGTCCTTGTGGTTCTTTAAGTGCAAAGATGGTACGTTGACTGCACTCTTACGTGCACTTTTGGTCCTTTGACTTAACTGTCGTTAAATGAACTACGTTAGTAGTTACACTTTAGACCTTTTGGCTAACCATCGTTACAGCAGCCATCCTTAAACCACAAGGACGATTTTTGCAATGGTTTTTTTTTTGAATTTTTAAAGAAAAATTTTCCTCCGTTTTTGAAAAAATTTCCTCCGTTTTTGCAATGGTTTTTTTTCGAATTTTTGCAATGGTTTTTGAATATTTTTTTCGAAAAAATGTTTTTTATATAAAAACGTTTTATAAAAAAAATTTATCTAAAATTTATTTTTATATAAAAATGTTTTTTTAATATAAAACGTTTTTATATAAAAAGTTTTATATAAACAGTTTTATATAATGCTTTTTTATATAAAAATGTTTTTATATAAAAAAAATTTTTTAAAAATTATATAAAAAAAGTTTTTATAAAACGTTTTTATAACTTTTTTATACAAAAACGTTTCATATAAAACAACATTTCTATATAAAAACTTTTCTATAAAACGTTTTTATTTAAAACATTTTTATATAAACATTTTCGGAAAAAAAATGTTAGAAGAGCTTTTTTGAAACAACATTTAAAAAAATGTAAGAAAAATGTTTCATATAAGACAACATTTTTATATAAAAACTTTTTTATAAAATGTTTTTATATAAAATCATTTTATATATAAAACTTTTTATATATAACTTTTTTATATAAACACGTTTCATATAAAACAACATTTTTATATAAAAACTTTTTTTTAAAACACTTTTATATAAAAAAAATATTTTTGTATAAATAAACGGCCGTAAGGAAAACTAACAAGACGAACAAAAACGGAAAAAACAAACAAAAACGAATAAAAACGAGCAAAAACGTAAGATAAGGACCAAAAATGCAACCCAAACTTCAAAATGAGGACTATCGATACACTTTCAAAGTTTTAGGGTCCCAACCTGCAATTTAGGTTAACGAGTTAGCTTATCATGGGAACAATGTTGTTAATGTGGTTACTCATTTGCACGTGTTTGTTGAAAGTTTTGCTTATTTGGTCAAATTCATAGTTTTAGAGGACTTAGGGGAGTTCATTGATGGAAATTTCACTCAAGTGATATTTGGAAAATCCTTTAAGAGAATGACTAAGTTGAATGAACAGATAGTTGATGGTTTAATTACATTACCTAATGAATTTGATGATTTTGTCTATCAAATGCCCCGCACACACCCTAGGGTTAAACACAAAGATATCGAGGCATGTAATCGAATGGCTCCTATTTCATTACTTAGGAGACAAGCAAAATGGACTTAGGCATTCTCATGAGAAAAATAAGAGATATTATAAAAAATTCCTAGAGTTAGGAGATGATTATAAGAAATATGAAAGAACATTAGATTGGCTTAGATATGGGCACGTGAGCGTGCATGAGATGACGTAGTGGTATGGCTTCGAGTCTAGCTACAAGACTCATAAGTAAAGAAAACGCTTCTAGGGAGGCACCCATGTTTATTTCTTTATATGTTTGTTTTTCATTTTTTATTTGTGTGTTATATATATCTTTTTCATTATTGCTTAATTCTCCTGCTTTCATTATTTTATGAAGATGCTTTATTTTGTTTTTAACTTCATCTTAAGCACATATAAAGGTATTTTACAAAAATATAAGTGTATGTAAGATCACATGTGTTTTTAGAACTAATATGAACATGATATTAACAATATTTGAAATTGTATATATCTGTGTGTGTTTGTTAGAGTCAAATACTTGTATCGACTCATTCTATCAGAACAACCTGACGGTGTCTGGAGTAATACCCGACGGCGTCAGGCTGTAGAAATAGTTACCAGATTTTCGTTTTCGGTCTCATTTGTAATTTTTGGAAATTTCCAGAATTCTTAATTTTCCAGAAATCTGCAAACATCTATTTCACAAGCATTATATCTTACTTGCTTTCTAGTGTAGTTTAGTTTTTATATAGCTTTTACCGCCGATTTTACACGAGGTTTCGTCTCCATTTCTTATAAATTTGCAGGTTATATTGGACAAGAATATGAAGTGCAAGATGGAAGCAACACTTACTACTTACTCATTCTTCTTGGTGGAGGATTTAACCGCAATTCTACACATATCCTACCAAGCTAATCAAGGGAGTATTAGTTTCTCTCTTTTATTTTACCTTTCTCTATCATTATTTTGATACTTTCGGGGAATATTGGGGACAATTTTCAGTTTAAGGGTGGGGATGAAGAATAAAACAGAAACTATTCACTCACTTGATTTTTGCCTTGTCCTTGGTAAATTATGTAATAAACTATGAGAAATATTTGTTGGGGTAATTTTGGCACCAAATTTAAAATTTTTTATGGCACTTACGAGTAAAACTGTAGTCTTAATAAAGCATCTCATTGATAGGAGTTATATGACTAGCACAAAAACCGTATACCACTCAAATTCCACCCTAAAAATGTGAGGTTCGCCCATAGATATTTAGGAATAAAAGCATTCATTTTTAATGCTTTGTGAGTGTACCGGTAGTATAATAGATTCTAGATTTTGTTTTCTGATGCATTCTGAGATCGCTAGTGAGACTACATTCGTGTAGTTAGGATTAACTAAATGATAAGAGGCATTAGGATAATGATGCAGGATTTCTGACCAGGTATTAATATTTATAAAGTCTCGTTTACCTATGGTCCACCATATGCACTCATAGGCAGTGTACCCGATCGTGTGTAGTGTAGTAATCGGTAAAACCAAGGTCGTCCCAATAGCTATGTGAGCGGATTCTAATTAAGTCTAGGTGTCACTGATTTTAATTGTTTTAGGGATTAAAATGATTAATTAACTATAAAACAAAAAATAAAATGCGAAAAGTAAATAGTGGTTGTGATCAATAGGGGTAAAGTGTGCTAACCTAGTTACTCTTCCTATCATGTAATGTTCACGCTTTAACTACTTCCAATTGATTCATGTGGGGGTTTAAGTCGCTAGGACAACATTTGGTCAGTTCTTCCTAACATATCAGCAAAGGCTTCCACCGGAGATCAAGCTACTACCCTTGAAAGTCCAGTTGTTTTTGGTCCCCTAAACCAAGTCATTAAGTACCTCTACATTTAAGATTCGTAACAATGAGTGCCCGGGAGCTAGCATCTTAGACACTCATCCCTAACTTCTTAAGTTCATCCAAACGGCATGTTATCATTTGGTCAGTTCGCACAAGCGAGGAAGGGTCGTCAGTTGGTCAATTCTTACCCTCCCCAACTCAACCTAACTACTTAGGGTTAGTTGGTCAATTCTCCTAAGCAACTAGATACTACCGCCATTCAAAACTACCGAAGCTAGGGTAGCTACCAACGAACTATGCATGCATATACTAGAAACAATTATACAAAAGCATGTAAATGTAAACAAAACAATTAGGCTAGCACCAAAGGTGCTTAGCCGATCATATTAAAAGAAACCAAAGATTCAATGTTTAACATAATGGAATCCATGAATCGAAAGTAAAAGATAAAATAATCGCTAATGCTTATCGTTAGGGAATGATTTCTCCCTTGGATATGGCTCCGTATGCTCTTCAAGATCTGCCTTTGGACCCCTCTTGACGTTCTCTACTTTTTGGTGTGAGTGGATGATGTTAAATGCAGAAATTAGGGCTTGTATTTATAGGCACGATCTAGTTACAACGTAACTTGAGTTGAGAGTTATGCCGTAACCTCAATATTTCCACAATTATGCTCTCGGTAAGCTGGTTACGGCGTAACACATGGGATGGGTTATGCCGTATCTTCAATACAGGTTACATTTGGTATGATTACGTCGTAATCATTGGAAGGATTTACGGCGCATCTGATGGCGGCACGGAACATTCCTTGACCTAATTGGTTACGGCGTAATCCTTAGTTGGGAGTTACGCCGTAATTGATGCTGAGTTGGTCTTCTGAGTCAACGCGCTAGCTACGGCGTAAAGTGAGAGATGGAGTTACGCCGTAGCTTCTTCACAGTAGGCATACTATCATAAATCTCTAAGAAAATCTCCAAATCCGAGTCTCATTAGCTCCAATGCTCGTAATTTACCTGAAAGTGAAATATAAAGGAAAACAAGCGTAAATCCATATAAATGATATAAAATACGAGCATTATCGGGTAAAATTGACACTTAATATTCAGGACTATTTGATGTTATCAAATATCCCCCCACTTGAACTCTACTTGCCCTCAAGTAAACCATATTAGAAAAATTCCTAAAAAGATATCCCTCATTACCTGGAAGATATGAGTTTAAAAATCCCTTATGCTAGAATAAATCAAAGCCAAACACCTCAGGAAATGGGAACAAAACACTCAATTTCTCTTAACTAGTCTAAGTGTCAATTTCAGGGTGATCACTCAAAGCACAGTCATAGCATGTATTCTATCATAAGCTTGGCGGTTACACAAATCTCCACCACTAGAGTTAAGGACTAAACAATTATTGAAGGAAATATGGGTAGACACAACATGGGTTAAGGGTGAATTGTCATTACTACCATGTCACGGCGAAGTGAAAAAAATCAATGATACATGACCAAATCCATGGCCAAGACACCAAAGAATGCTCGCTTCATCACCTAGACACGCTTCATGACTAAATGATAGGATAAGACATGGGATTTAATTGGTGTAAAGTAAAAATAACAAAGCAAATAGTCTAAACCTATAACCAAGTCATCACCGCTTACCGTTCATCCAAAGATCAAGTTTTAAAGCGAAGAAACCGGATCATGATATACCAAGTATATGTGCCATTAGCGGACGTCATGATGAGCACATTACTTGTTCTTCAACTCTTGGCGCAATAATTACCAACTTAATTCTTCAAATGTGACCGAGGTGGCCTCCTCGATACTAAATCTTTGATGAGCTCCAAATATAGTGCTTCTAACATTGCACTTTTCAATAAACAAATACTACAACTATTTTATTTTATTTTTTTCGAATCTTTTTTTTTTACATCATAACTAAAAATAACATCCTCCCACTTGAGATGAACATAAAATGAGAATCTGGGGGGTCTTCAATGATATTCAAATATAGGTCTTTGACGAAAGTGTGATTCTAAACCTCTCTACTAGAACCTTGAACTTAAGCAAACAATGACTTCCCGATCACAAATTGAGAGTACACGGTAGGCTAAGGTGAATGGGTGTAACGAAACAATATATATTGGGTGAACAAAATGAAAGGAATGGCTCAGACGGGTGTATCTAGGGGTATCTTGCACTAAAGGTGAGTGCAACAAAAGGGTTTAACATGGGGGTCGAAAAGTCGAGGTGACTAATCGATAGACACACAATGATAGGTTGTTTGGGTGATAATCCTATGATATTTCCTTCTTAAACTGATTATTCCATATACATTAAGCAAACTCAACATATCTCGTCTATGGTCTCGAAATGATGTAAAGGTCAAGTTCTAAAGTTTACAAGCTACCGGCACACTCATAATTTGGTGGATTTGGGTAAATAATTGGAAACGGATAAGGCTAATCTCACCATGAAATGTCAAGGGTTATAATGTGCTCGGCTAAGGTCTAATCTAGTTAGGTTAAGAAAAATATGTCAAAATTTTAAAAATGGCATAATTTTTCAAAATAAACTAGAAAAATGAGGGCAATAAAGTTCAAGTAATAATTCAACTCCCGTCCCCCCCACTTGAAATGTACAAAGTCCCTTTTGTACAAAACGTTAAATAAAGGTGAAGAGAAAACAGAATTAGAGCTAGAACTTCCCTGAAATTCACTCCCAAAAAGAAAGAAGGCCCACGAAGAGAATCGTGCCTTCGCTTAAGCATTCACAAGCAAACTTCATTCCCTGAAATCACACTACCAACAAGCATAACTCTAAAAAAGAAAAACAAAAACAAAAAGAAATCTAACTCACTTTCATAGGAATCATTGTTGCATTTAGAATATGCAACAAGCCTTTTAAACCACTTGGTGTCCCAAGTGGACGAGTGTAGTCTCGTGAGGGCTTACAAGGAACATACCCACAAAGTTCATTTAAAAACTAATACAAGGTCATTGTGTTAACAGAAAGAATTAGAACTGTAGGATAATTACGTCGTAACCCAATAAATGAGTTACGCCGTAATTGTGGCAAAACCTAGCAGTCGCTACTGATGATGTGCTACGGCGTAACCATGGGGATGAGTTACGCCATAACTGATGGACAGAACTGGTCCCCACTTAAACCTCTTGTGAATTCATCTCCAATTTCCTGCAAAATTTGTTAAAAACACAAAACCCAACAAAAATAGAAATAAAATAAAAATAAAAAGGATAATTCGGGTTGTCTCCCCGAAAGAGCACTTTTCTTTATTATCGAGTATTTAAGTTAGACTCGAAGCCATGGGGCTTTACGGTGGCCTTCGAGATTGACCCTCCTTAGTTGATCTTTTGTTGGAAGAATGTTGGTCCCAAACAGATGGAGGAATGTACGGAGTCATGCCGTATCGAGATTCTTGTAAAACATTATTTTTGACCCACTCATAGCGATACTTAGACTCAATTTCCCATTATAGTCTTGTAGCCCCAAATTTTACTTTGACCCAATTTTTGAAAGAGAGCCCCTTGTATCCGACTTCCATTCTTTTTTCTTCATCAAAACATGCCCACTCCTTACGTTTGAGCCAGTCGGGATCGGGGAATTCTCCTCCATTGCAAATCTTTCGGTTAGGATCGCATGTAGGCCATGCCTTAATGGTTCCCCCAGACATCATAATTGCCGGTCACAAAAATGGAGAGTCCAATCTACCTCTTCAAACCAATCGGTCATAATATTGCATCCCTGAAACCAATGATCCTTGATTAATTTTTCATCCTCGAAACACCACCAAACTTCTGCCTCTTTCTTAATTCTTTTTACAAAGAACTGTCCTCCCCCCATTGCACCGCTTGAGGAATGGAGAACACGTTGGTAGTGTTAATTTAGAACCCTCTATCATAGAAATTATAGGAGCACAACAATGAAGCTTTCCTGTAACAATAGCAATACCCTTTTTATCAGGCTCCCTAAGTGAAGTTCGAACTTCGTCGTTCTCCTCTTGAGATGACTCATCGCTATCGTCTTCATCACTTGACTCGGTTTCTTGCAAATGACCAAAGTATGAAGGGGGAAATTATCAGAAAAATTTGCTGGCACTTCTTTGGAAACTTCTTGTGCGATAACTTCATCAGAATCCTGGCACGAAGTTTCGTCCATCCTAAACACCACTCTCTCATCACTATATCCCAATGAAAGTTCCTTTTCTAAAACCTTGATTCGGGCGAAAGCAAGGAAAGGTCTTCCAAGAATTAAATGTTCTCTTGGGGTGTTTGCCATGTCAATAACTACGAACTTGGACGTAAATATGAACCTGTCGACTTTAACCAATACACCACCCGTGATCCCAAAAGGGGTTACTTTAGTCGTGTTAGCCATCTCAATCACCATGCTCGTCTTCCAAAGATTAGTTAATCTTAGTTTTAAAAATATTGAGAGTGGCATGATGTTTATACTGGATGCAAGATCATCTAGTGCCAAAAGATCATGATTTCCTACGGAACATGGAATGATGAACCCATTCGTGCAGACCTCCTTGATCGCTAGTTGGTTAGGTATCTCAAGTCCTAACCTGGGTTCGCTCTCTGCCTCATGATTATGCCGTAACTCACTATAAGAGTTACTGTGTAACTGCAGACTGCCGCCGGTAGTAGTTGCAGAATCCGAATCAATAGTAGAAGAATTGAAATCATCAACTTGTAAATTTGCATCCTCTTCAGAAAAAACGGCCTTGCACACCACCATAGGTATGATCCCCTCAGGTTCAGTGTTACTTTTCTTCATCTCTTCACTAAGTTTGTCCACCATTGCTTCTAGGTTTTTCAAAGTTGCGTCATGGTTGGAGAGGCTTTTATTTGTATTTTCCTGGAAACTTTTGCGCCACTCATCTTGTTCTTTTTGTCTTTGGACTGAGGCCTCCAGAAATTTGCTAATAATGTCTTCAATGCTAGGTCTTCTCTCCCTGAAAGGCCCATGGTTATAATATGCGGGAGGTCCTCCACGTCCACGATAACCATTATCGTTTCCATTAGCTCCTTGAAACGGTCTATTTTCACCATATTTTACTTCTTCGACCTTGCTATCTTCGTTAATGAGAGGACAATTTTTTGTGAGATGTCCTTCACCGCAGCTTTCACATCCTACTTGGATAGCATGAACACATTCTTTGAGCTGGAGCATGTCCCGACCAAGATTTTCAAGCTTGCTAGTAATGGCGACAATACCTTCAAGATTTCCGCCTGCGCTTCTTTGGCTTCCTCCATCATGCCATTTTTGAGAATAATCGGCCATTTTTTGAATGACTTCAATGGCAAGATTAGGGGTCATGCTTGGAATTGGTCCCTGGTAGTCCAGCATTTGTCTTGTAGCTACATTGATACCTTTGTAAAAAATGTTGACCTTTCGCTGGCTGTTTAGGTCATGAGTGGGACACTTGTGGAGAAGATCATTGTATCTATCCCAAGCTTGATACAATGTTTCGTCGCCTTCTTGTTTAAAATTATGGATCTCCATGAGTTGATTAGATATCTTTGAAGGAGGACAATATCTTTCAATGAAATGCTTTTGTTAGGAATTAGAAATTTCAGGTATTAAAGAGTCGGTCACCTCAAGTATATGTAATCGTTAGAAAGCTCGTAGTCGTAGTTATTTTAAGTTAAGTAGTAGTTAGTTTTGTAACACCGTGGAGGACAGACGGGTCTTTACCCACTGTATGCCTGATCCACAGCCCGATGTGTGACGTTTTATTGTAAGACTATAAATACTCTCTACCTTCCAAGGTAGAGAGTTGGAGCTCATAATAATATCTTTCACTTTCTCTCACTAAGTTCCCTAAACCTCTAACTTTCTCTCTCTAGAATTCCACTTATACGCCCACTTTGTGTTATGGTTTGATGTGTATGTGAAATCCAATATCTTAAAATTGGTATCAAGAGCCATGGTTAGATCATATCTTGCACATCTTTGGATTTCTAGTGGTTTTTAGGTGGTTTTTGAGTTTGAAAAAGTTTAGTGGTTTGTGCATCATTTGGTTGATTTCTTGTGTTAAAGCTTGGATTTTGTTAGTACTTTCTTGTTTAGAATCATCACAAGTGTTTAGGTTTTCATTTGGTAAGCTTGAATCATCTTGGTTGGGTTGTTTTTGGATTGAAAAGTGATGTTTGTGAAGTTTTCTTGCTAGCGACTTGACCTACGTATTACTTTTCTTGCTAGCGACTTGCTTTACATTTTTGTAGCGAGTTGCAGTTTGTGGAGTTAGCGACTTAGACTTAGCGACTAACAGTACAAGTAGTGGATTCTCCACTATGGGTAGCGACTTGGTGTTAGCGACTTAGTAAGTAGCGAGTTGCTATTTAGCGACTTGATTCTTTAGCGACTTGTATCTTAGCGAATTGCTGCCAAAATTTTGCTAGCGACTAGAGGCTTAGCGAGTTGCTATTTAGCGACTTGTCTTTTGTTTAGCGACTTGGGACTTTAGCGACTTGGTGGAATAGCGAATTAGTAGATAGCGACTTGGGTGATTTTCTTACGGTTTTCTCTTGATTTAGTAAAATCCCGTGAAAGAATCTATTTCCCGGTTTAATCATATGGTTTTAAAATCCCGTTTAAATCTGTAAACATGTCATCCAACGTTCCTACAATCATTTCCACTATTGCCGAGGATGTTCAAGCAGCTGGTTCTGATACTCGTCCACCCATGCTTGAAAGAACTGACTACGACTCTTGGGCTCAACGAATCAGATTGTACTGTCTTGGAAAGGAAAATGGAGTCAACATTCTCAAATCCATTGATGAAGGACCATATCGGGTTGAGACGACTAGAGACTTAATTGATTCAGCTAAAGATGGAACAATGATCTATGGAATTGACAGACCAAAGACATATGATGAGCTCGATGATAAGGAGAAAAAGAGATTCGATGCTGATATCAGGGCTTCTAACATCGTTCTTCAAGGTCTTCCAAAAGACATCTACAAGCTGATCAATCACAACACCGAAGCAAAGGCAGTATGGGATAATGTCAAGATGCTTCTTTCAGGTTCTGAATTACCTATGGAAGACAGAGAATCACAACTCTATGATGAATTTGAACACTTCAAGATGAAACCAGATGAGAGTGTCTATGAGTACTATGTGAGATTTCATAAGCTGGTGAATGATATGAGGAACATCAGAATGACTATGCCTAACATTCAGCTGAACTCAAAATTTGTGAACAATATGAATCCAGAATGGCACAAATTTGTCACTTCTGTAAAGCTCACCAAAGGTTTGATGAATACAAACTATGAGCAACTCTATGCCTTCCTTCTTCAAAATGAGAAACATGCCATGTTTGAAAAGAGGATTCTTGATCAGTTCAAAGGTCAGGGAGAAACAAGCTCAACAAATGATTCAACTGTTTTTTTCACAAATGATGGGATTACCACCAAAGCTTCTCAAGTTGTACCCACGGGAGATGGTAATCACAAACTCATTTCTGATCCAAGGTTCAAGCAACCTAATGCAAATGCTATCATGGAACATTTCATCAATCAACTGGCACTCATGGTTAAAGAGAACAGGACACTTTCACCTCACACTAACAAACTTCACACCTGCAATGAGATCTGAACCGCCTCCAATCTTTACAACCATGCTTTGATCAGAGATGGGAAAATTATGGGGCAGTCAGTTCAAGAAAAGCAGTTTGATCAAAGAAAGGGTGGAGCAGGTGGAGGTTATGGTGCAATTCAGAATCTGGGAAGGAATGGAAATCAAAGTCAAGCTAAGCCAAACAAATGCTATAACTGTGGTGGTGAGGGACACATTGCAAGGAACTGCACATCACCAAAACGCCCTTAGAATGCTGAGTACTTCAGGGATAAGATGTTGCTTGTGCAAGATCAGGATAATGGGGCAGCTTTGGATGAAGAGGAGTTGTTGTTCTTGGCTGAGGGAAATGCTAAGACATATGATGCAGATGTGGATGAGCAACCAATTCAGGAGATAGGCCATAATCATCAGAATGCCTTTCAAGTAGCTGATTGTGATGCATATGACTCTGATGTTGATGAAGAACCCACTGCACAAACCATCTTCATGGCTAGCATTTCTCCAATGGTCTCTCCTACAGTCTCTTCATCACCACAAGCTCGTCCATCAAAAGACAAACTCATCTCTGAGGTATTAAAATTATACGATGAAGTTGATGAGCAAAAGATACATAACGAAGTACAATCAACTGTGTTTATTGAATCAGATATTGAAAATATGGGTAATATCAATGTTGTCCCATATGATCAATATGTGATACAAAGTGAAAGTAAGATTGTACCAAGTGATGCATCTTCTGCTGTCAATAATGACTGTGTTTTTGATGAATTCACTGCATGTGCTCCTGATGATTCTGTAATTTCTGAACTAAATGCCTATAAAGAACGTGTTGCTATTTATGAACAACGTGCAAAATTTGAGTTGACCACTCGTGAGCAGGAAATGGATGACCAAGTGCGTACAATCATTAGAAAAAGTAATTTTAGAGAAGAAGTATTAAAACAAGAGTTAAATTCCTTGCAAGAAAAGCTTTCTAAAACTGCTAAGCAAAAACAAGAACTTCAAGAAAATGTGAAAATGCTTAAGCAAGGATTTAATGCAAAGGAATCAAAACTCTTGAAAGAGTTTTCTAATCTGAAAACTATGAAAAACAAACTTGAAAACAAGTTGTACATACAAGGGAACACCATTCAGACTGCTCACATGATCACTAAGCATAGAGTCTTAAGCGATAAGCATAGCATTCCCCTTGTTGAGGAACCAAATCCAGAGGTCATTAAAAAGGCTAGAAATGCTCATAAGGTTCTTTATGATGGCAATGAAATCCTTAAACCTAGACAGAAACCTAGTTGCGTTGAGTGCACTGAGGAAGATAAGAAATCAGATGAAGTCACTAGGGAAAAGATGAACAAGAAATTAGATGATCCTAAATGTAAAGAGAAGAAAATAAAGATCACACCCCATGATTACATGAAAGAAAATTGGATTTTCTTGAACATGTTTAAGCCTCAGACATTGTTAACACCGGAACAAGTGTTCTGGAATAAGGATTTAGATAAGCAAAAAGCAGAGAATCTTGTTGTAACGAACCCTCCCCTTAGGAAAATGCCTAAAGCGACTGTGTATCCTCCCAATACACCAATGCATCTAGTTCCTAGAACTATTGCTACTAAAAGCAAGACCTTAATCAGTCAACATGTTATTTTTCAACTATTTGTTGATTTTGAGAAAACTTGTAAGAAAAGGATCACACCCACTGGGATAACTGAAGGGGAAAGGGGTTTTGAACAAACAAAAGAATGCTATTTAACTGAGGTCATGCCTTTCTTTAAACTCCTAAAATATCACTTTGAGAGTCTTAAAAAGGGGATAGATACTGATATTAAGGGAATGGAAAAGGAATTTGATGAAATGATAGTTGAAGTTAGTGACTATGAGCGAGCACTAAAATATAATGAGATTGAGAGGAAAAACTTGCATTCATTAAATGAGACTCTTATTACAGAATGTGTTGCTCAAGATATGTTTTTCACTACTACAAATTGTTCTATTAATGCTTCCCAATTTCATGAACTATCTGTTGCCCTGAAAGTCTCCCATGATCGTGTCATTGAGCTTGAAAAAACTAATTCTGAACTAAATGAGAAAATTGAAATGGATGATCACGACAATTTGGTTAAACATTTTTCTAAACTAGAAGTTGAGCATTTTAATTTACAACTAAAATATCAACATCTTAAAGAAAATGTCAAAACTTCAAATTTCAAGACATCCTCAGATGCTCCAGAGTTTGATGCAGTTTTTCAAATTAACAAACGTGATGAACAGATTCAAGCTCATTGCAACACGATCAGAAAGTTGAAAGCCCAAATCTCTCAATTAAAGGGTCAAACGAACAATATGACAGGCTCCCAAATGCCTCCTCCTCTAGATTCTCAGAACTCTCAAACGTTTCATCTTCAAAACTTAGTAAATGCATTACAAAAGGAAAACGAAAGTTTTCTAGAAGAAAATGAAAAGGTTAAACGTCATTTCAATGAGTTATTTGAATCTATAAAGGTCACTCGTAACAAAAATAACGAAACGGTAGCCTCGTTACAAAAAGAAATTGAGAATCTAAAGAGTCAGGTAAAAGGGAAGATGCCAATGACCAATGGGGATAATGGTGTATCAAAGGTTCACTCTTGTAATAAATATGCTTTGTCTGTGAAATATGTCCCCCCTCATCTCAGGAATAACAAACTTGCTATTCAAACTTATTTCTCATCCCTTAAGGATTGTCTAGAATGTCTACGTGAGATTTTTGAAGAGGACAAATTAGAGAAACCACTTGACAATGCAATTGGGCATGCATGCTTATATGCCAAACGATCTCAAGAAATTCTAGAATGCTTAATCACAATATGCCCAAAGTCCTTAGGTGAGAGAGTTAATCCTTTGATTCCATGTTCGATGCCTAGTGCCAAGTATGATATTCATTTGATGCCCAATGTTTTGAATGTGAACCTTAGTGTGCCTTTAAGTAGTTCAGATTCCAGATCTGTCAATGCTAAGAAAGAGAACTCAAGTGTGCCTTCTAGGAGTACAAATCCCAGCACTTCTAGTTTTAAGAAAGTGAACCTTGGTGTGCCTACATGTAATTCAGATCCCAGAACATCTAAACAGGAGATGCAAAGAGTAGCAAAACCAACTAATGTTCCCATTCCCTCTACAGGAGTAATCAGTGACATTAAAGCAAGCAGGTCAAAGTCTCAAGACAATACAAGGAAGGACACGACCTCGCAAGCTAAGAATGTGCATTGGAAGAGAGTAGAAGACCTACCTAGGAACTTTAAGTTTGAGCCGAATAAAACGAATCGTGTTGATTCTAGTATTAGCCATAGGCGTACTGTAATTAATTCGAATTCTGATACTATTTGCAAACCTTTTATTGATGTCTGCTTGAATTCTGCTTCTAATCATGAATGTGTTGTTAATGTTTTGCCTAATGATGTTAATTGTCCAGTTAATATTGTTAATGCTAAAAATCATGCTAATATGGCTAAAAGGCAAAAACAAAAGAAAGTTAGAAAACAGTGGAAACCCACTGGAAGAACATTTAGTAAGATAGGCTATCATTGGATACCTGTTGGTCATAAGACTAATCAGACAATGCCCACTAGAAAATGGATGCCTACTGGTGGAACTATTCCCTTAAGAAGTGAGCACACTTTGAATAGGGCTAATACAGACACTAGTACTGCATCTATTCATAATGATTCCATTGCCTTAATTTCTGATATGAATGCTTCTATTTCTGATGTGTGTGTTCCAACCATTGTTACTAACCAAATGGAACCCATTCTTGCATGGGGATCCCAATTATCCAGTTATCCATTCTTGTCTGTGTTCAACTGCAGATCGTTCAAATCGTTTTGTGGTACCTAGACTCAGGCTGTTCCAAGCATATGACTGGCGACCGGTCGCGGCTCATGAACTTCGTGAGCAAATTCATAGGGACAGTTAGATTCGGGAATGATCATTTCAGAGCTATTATGGGTTATGGAGATTATGTGGTTGGAAAAAGTGTAATTTCCAGGGTATATTATGTAGAAGGTCTTGGTCATAATTTGTTCTCTGTTGGTCAATTCTTTGATTCCGATCTAGAAGTACCTTTCAGAAAACATACTTGTTTCGTTAGAGAACTTGATGGTAAGGAACTTTTAAGAGGTTCACGTGGTTCAAATCTATACACCATCTCTATTGAAGATATGATGAAGTCTTCTCCAATTTGCTTGCTATCAAAGGCTTCTAAAATAAAGTCATGGTTATGGCATCGTCGTCTCAATCACTTGAACTTCGGCACCATCAATGATCTCTCCATAAAGGACTTAGTTGTAGGTTTACCTAGACTCAAGTATGAAAAGGATCATCTTTGTTCAGCATGTCAATTGGGAAAAAGCAAGAAGTATGCCCATAAACCCAAACCTACTAACTCTGTCACAGAAGTTCTTCATACAATTCATATGGATTTATGTGGACCAATGAGGGTGTAGAATATCTTTGGGAAGAAATATGTGTTAGTTGTGGTTGATGATTACTCTAGATTCACCTGGGTCAAGTTCTTAAGGGCAAAGGATGAAACTCCTGATATCATCATCAAACTCATCAAACAGCTGCAGGTTCGACTTAACAAAACCGTCAGAATTATCAGAACAGATAATGGAACTGAGTTTGTTAACAAACAACTTAGTGAATTTTATGAAAACGTTGGAATCAGCCATCAAAGAAGTGTTCCACGAACTCCTCAACAGAACGGTGTAGTTGAAATACGAAATCGAACTCTTGTAGAAGCAGCTAGAACTATGCTGATTTACTCAAAGGTTCCAATGTTTCTCTGGGCTGAAGCTATTGCCACTGCATGCTACACACAAAACCGTTCCGTGATTCACACTGTTCATGGAAAAACTCCATATGAACTTGTCCACAACAGAAAACCAAATCTCTCTTTCCTTCGTGTGTTTGGTGCATTGTGTTATCCAACTAATGAGGGACAAGACTTAGGCAAACTTAGAGCTAAAGCAGACATTGGAGTATTTGTTGGGTATGCATCTAACAAAAAGGGATACCGAATCTACAACAAAAGAACCCGAAATATCATGGAAACAATTCACGTTACGTTTGATGAGCTGACCGGTCAAATGGCTCATGGACAATTCAGTTCAGGACCCGCACTTCAAAACAGTCCCATTGGTTCATCCCTTGTTACAAACTCTTCTCAAGAAACTCCATATGTACCTCCATCTGAAGATGATTTAAAGAAATTGTTTGATCCTATGTTTGATGAACTTTATGATCCAAGTACTAATGAGGTGTCAATTCCTAAAACAGAGGCTGCTCATATTCTTGTGAATGAAGTCAATCCCTCAGTCTCAATATCTTTAAGTCAAGAAGCACCTGCTGCTGATCCTTCAGTCTCATCAACAAATCATCATTCTTCAAATGTACATCATGGAACTGTTTCTGTCATCAATGATGAAGTTAATCCCTTTGCTACTCCTGAAGATACTCCATTTGAAAACATATTTGCTCCTGAATCTTCATCAGAACCATCTTCTTCAGGAGACATCGACTCTGCTACTTCAGTCCCTCAACAACTACCACATGAACACCTCAGAAAATGGACTCACGATCATCCATTAGACAACATCATTGGAAATCCTTCTCGTCCGGTATCCACTCGTAAACAGCTTGCTACTGATGCCTTATGGTGCTTCTTTAACTCTGTACTCTCAAAGATCGAACCTAAAGATGTTAAAACTGCTATGAATGATGACAGTTGGTTCAATGCCATGCAAGATGAAATTCATGAGTTTGATCGATTAGATGTATGGGAATTAGTACCAGCTCCAGATTGTGCTATGATCATTGCTCTTAAGTGGATCTTCAAAGTAAAGCTTGATGAGCATGGTGATGTTTTGAAAAATAAGGCTAGGTTAGTGGCTAAAGGTTACCGTCAAGAAGAAGGTATAGACTTTGAGGAATCTTTTGCTCCAGTTGCTCGTATCGAGGCGATCAAAATCTTCTTGGCTAATGCTGCTAGCAAGAACATGGTTGTTTATCAGATGGACGTGAAAACCGCATTTCTTAATGGAGATCTGAAAGAAGTGGTTTACGTCAGCCAGCCAGAGGGTTTTGTGAATTCAGAGCATCCTACTCATGTTTATCGCTTGAAAAAGGCCCTATATGGTTTGAAGCAAGCTCCTAGAGCATGGTATGATACGCTGTCAAAGTTTCTTCTATCTACTGGATTCAGCAAAGGAGCAGTTGATCCTACTTTGTTCACCAGAAAGTCAGGCAAACACTTAATTCACGTTCAAATTTATGTTGATGATATTATTTTTGCCTCGACCGACCCAATGGAATGTGATCGTTTTTCTAATGAAATGGGTTCAAAATTTCAAATGTCAATGATGGGACAAATGTCATTTTTCTAGGGATTACAAATTTCACAAAGTCCCGGAGGCATTTTCATAAATCAATCTAAATATGCAAATGAGATTTTAAAGAAATTTGGATTTGATTCTAGTGACCCTGTTGACACTCCCATGATTGAACGAACTAAGCTGGATGAGGACCACTCAGGGATCATGGTAGATCAAACGAAATATCGTAGTATGATTGGATCCCTGATGTACCTCATGGCTAGTAGACCAGACATCTTGTTCGCTGTGTGCATGTGTGCTAGATATCAGTCTAAGCCTACTAAAAAGCACCTTGAAGCGGTTAAACGGGTCTTTCGGTATCTCCAAGGAACCATCAATATGGGACTATGGTACCCGAAGGACACCGGTATGTCACTAACGGCCTATGCAGATGCTGATCATGCAGGTTGTCAAGATACACGTCGAAGTACGTCTGGAGGTGCTCAGTTTTTGGGTGATAAGCTTGTGAGATGGTCTTCAAAGAAGCAAATGAGTACTTCTATTTCCTCTACAGAGGCTGAATACATAGCCATGTCATCTTGTTGTGCTCAAATCTTATGGATGAGATCTCAATTATCTGACTATGGCTTTGAATTCAACAAAATCCCTCTGTACTGTGATAATAAAAGTGCTATTGCTCTCTCATGCAACAACGTTCAACACTCAAGAGCAAAGCATATCGACATACGACATCATTTCATCAGGGAACAAGTTGAAAAAGGTGTGGTAGAACTCTATTTTGTGAGGTCTGAATATCAGTTAGCAGACATCTTCACCAAAGCTCTTCCAAGAGAACGTTTTGAGTTTATTCTTCCACGTCTTGGTTTGAAAAGCCTTCAACCAGAAACACTCAAACGTCTTCAGGAGGAAGACGAGGAGTAAAGGTCTATCTTCATCTATCTCTTGTATATATTTATTCGAAAAAAAAATAAAAAAATAATAATAATAATAATAATAATAATAAATTGTCAATTTGTTATGCTTTTTCTCGGTTCGACAATATCTACGGTCTTTGTGCTGTCATTCAAAGAATGACACGGGACTTTAGATGTTGTTCAAATTCTTAAAAAAAAAAAAAAAAAAAAAAAAAAAAAAAAAAAAAAAAAAAAAAAGGGAGAAAGAGAAACAATGGCTTATTGTCATCTCAGGCAGTAACCCGCTTTTTAAAGAAAGAACAGAGCCATACTTTATCATGTTTTCAAAATTCCATGCTCTGATTCTATAAACATTTATCTGATGAAAACTAACTGTTTTGAAAAATAACTCGGACTCTATTTTTGATAATCATCTGGACTTATTTGTCAAAATATCAATCTCTCAATCAACAACCTATGTCATTGATTGAGGGGGAGAATGATTTCAATTAAATTAAAAAGTTATTTGGCATTAAATTGTTTTCAAAAGATATACATGCATGTTTTATCAATGGAGTTTAAAGTCTTAAAATCTGATCCTTATCAGTTAAAACGCTTTCATAATCAAGTCATAATTCCCCTTAAAAGCTTTCAAAATCAATTTAAATCAATAAGAGATCACAAATCTCAAATGATTTGATAATTGTGATCGGGGGAGAATGTGTGATTTAAATTGGATTTAAACTGATAATTCGGTAAATGGTTTTATAAGGATGTACATGCTATCCTTCCCACATGTGACAAACGATTTCAAGAAATTTTCCATGCACATGTTGAGGGGGAGCATCTATCTTAAACCTATGATTTGAAACGTGATCACTTATCTCAATGTGCAGGTTCCCTCTAGTATGTGCAAAACTCTTTTCAAATCTCGAGGCACATACTGAGGGGGAGCAAACTTATGAAAACCTCATCCTTCCCAAAAATGCTTTATCTACTTGTCTTGATTAGGGAAGTGATGTTGATATCTTTTAGAAAATGGTAATCAAAGAAGTTAATTCTTCCTCTTGCCTCCGTGTGCAAAACGATTTCAAACATTTGATGCACATGTTGAGGGGGGAGCACTTATTCTAAAAATATCAAAAACAATTCAGGTACAAAATGTTTTTTTAATATATCACAAGTATCTGGATTAATTTTCAAATGGTTTTCAATTGGTTTAAAGGATGAACAATACCAAGTAGACCGACCAAATTTACTTTATGCACGGTGATATAAGGATGATAAGGCTAGGTATTGGTTCCCATGATCCACCAGAACCAGAGGGATCTACCCAGGGACAATCCACTAGTTAGGGTAGAATTCCTTAGGTATGATGAAAAAAGGAGAAAAATGAGATATGGGAAGAATGCGGTCTGAGATAGAGCTAGTACTGGAACAAACCCAACAAGGTTCTAGCTATGAAGTCTCGGTAAGCACTGAAGGGGTTGAAGAATTAAAAAGAATTGAATGAGAAAAGGGTGAAAACAAATAGCCCTCCATATATTCAACCTTAGGGCAGAAACCGGGTTCAATTCATATGCTAGTGATGGTAACATCGGTATTGAAGACAAGACGTCATGGACCCAGTGACGCACTGCACTTCAACTTTCCAAACCACTCAAGTTCCTCTTAAAAGGACTTGTTTCATTCTCACGGGGAACCGACATTATCTATCGACTTTCTCTTAGAGATTGTTGATATTGAAGAAGGAGACCCTCTCCCTAGTCTCCGGCACAGGATCCAAATATGCACAAATTGAGTCTAGAGCCACGAGATCATCAATAAATCTCATTAGGACACTTTCAATGAAGACTCTCTGTTTCACACAATGTGGAAAGAGAGATTATATCTTGAGTCCTACGCATTATCCTTGTGGTATTGCCAGAACATCTGAGTGATGTGTATACATATTCACAATGAAGATGGAAAGCCTTCTGGAGCCAACATCAAACAAGCTCCTGGTAGGTGGCATGTGAGATCTATTATATAGATCAACCATGTGACAACTGAACAGAAACAATGGGGCGATTCAATCTCTTGAATCAATCCTGGTTCAGGTTATGGATTGACGGATACCTTTGAAAAACAGGTCTTTGTGCTTAATAACTCTTTTTTTAGCACATCGACCGTGTACTAATTTTTCAAATCAAAAGGTGTTTTTATGATTGATAATTGATTTTCAATAAAACCTTCGTTGTATTGCAAAAACAATTTCTATTGAGCAATACACGATTGTTTTTCAAATCTCTTTTCATCAATCAGTGGACTTAAATACGCTGGTTCACTCACTCCGTGTTGTCTTCTTTGAGACGTTCCGGTTTGAGAACAGCTAGAGCAGCTGCGAAACCCTGTCAAGGAAATTCTTCGGAATTATACCTGATCACAGGCAGTACATGTATTGATCAACGGGGAACCGTGGGTCGTGAACCTCAATTCAACTAAAGTGGTCAAAGACACTTTTGTACGCTTTATTGCTAACTGTTGTATGCAGGTACGCCCGACGTTTGCAGCTGATCAGAATGAAGCGGTCAATCCATAGCCGCATGCTCACACAATACATTCATCTCTCAAGAAATCATGATAAGTGCATCAAGGACTCTAATATTTTCACTCCATGCTTCTGCTACGCTGCTGCCAATATCATGAATCAACGAAAGCTTCCGTTACTCTGATGAGAAGATATCATGATCCAGAATGTGAGCATGTCGGTCCGAAAGTCACAACATCACATGATACCAACACCACAATGGATGTCTCAGAGATTTTTGTTAGCTGATGGTCTCAAAAGCTGGCTCAAATTTATTATCACGTGGATCAGTAAAAGACCTCGACCTGGAGTAACCAAACATGCAATGTGAAGAATCAATGACTACGAGCTTAGGAGCAAAGTACTACATCAAGAATGCAAGAACAATTGTTAATGTAATATCTATTTGTATTCAATGTAATTTTAGTACATGATTGAGGTGACCTCCCTTAGGGGGAGATTGTTAGGAATTAGAAATTCCAGGTATTAAAGAGTCGGTCACCTCAAGTATATGTAATCGTTAGAAAGCTCGTAGTCGTAGTTATTTTAAGTTAAGTAGTAGTTAGTTTTGTAACACCGTGGAGGACGGACGGGTCTTTACCCACTGTATGCCTGATCCACAGCCCGATGTGTGGCGTTTTATTGTAAGACTATAAATACTCTCTACCTTCCAAGGTAGAGAGTTGGAGCTCATAATAATATCTTTCACTTTCTCTCACTAAGTTTCCTAAACCTCTAACTTTCTCTCTCTAGAATTCCACTTATACGCCCACTTTGTGTTATGGTTTGATGTGTATGTGAAATCCAATATCTTACAGCTTCTTTAGGAGAGCTCAAGTATCGACTGCCACGGCGGGCAATCTATCAATCCATCTTCTCGCTGCCCCATTAAGTGTTATGAGGAATACACGGAGCATAAGAGCATCATGAGAAACACCAGGTATGGTGAAAAGCCTTGCGATGTACAAGACATTTTCAACGTGTTCATAAGCATCTTCATCTTTGTTTCCCGAGAAAGGGTTAGCTCGTAGCTCCCTCATAAATTGTTCTTTGATCGCAAAGCGGACATTAACTACAATAGCCGGCCTAACGAGCCTCGGCCCTTGTTCATCCCTAGTCAAAGCCAAATATTCTTCAAGAGTGAGGTCATCAATGTTTACAACCTCTATAGTACCTGAAACTTAAACAAAATCATGAGAAAACAAGAATTCAAAATAAAACAAAAATAAAAGACTTAATAAAAACCCTAATATAACTCCCCGAAAGCGGCGCCAAAAACTTGATGCATGTTTTCTGACCAGGTTTTAATATTTATAAAGTCTCGTTTACCTATGGTCAACCTTATGCACTCATGGGCAGTGTACCCGATCATGTGTAGTGTAGTAATCGGTAAAACCGAGGTCGTCCCAAGAGCTATGTGAGCGGATTCTAATTAAGTCTAGGTGTCATTGGTTTTAATAGTTTTAAGGATTGAAATGATTAATTAACTAGAAAACAAGAAATAAAAAGCGAAAAGTAAATAGTGGTTGTGATCAATAGGGGAAAAGTGTTCTGGTACGCGTACAACGCGCGTTCGGGGTCAAAGGAACTTCCTTTTCCTCGAGCAATTTTTTTAACACCCTAGGCAGTGAACCTAATCGTTGTAGTGTAGTATTGGGTAAGCCTCGGGTATTGATATCGTTCTCTAAGGGAATAGGAATGCTAGTAAGAAGTGTACTACTCTAAGGTTGAGGTTGGGGAAGATTCTTTTTTATCTTTTTTATATTTTTTAGAAAACTAAGGGTAAAATCTCGGGATTTAAATTTGGGGGTGGTACTTCTACCGATTACTTCTACTATCTAATTATCTAAACTATGGGTAGTCTTATGTCTATTGATGTGTGCTCGTATAATTATTAAAAATGTGTTTACCTAGATACTATTACTCCCTAGTTATCTTTTATTGGTGGTTGAATTGCCACGTCTTTATTCTTAACGCGTTGTGTTTTCTAAGGTCGTAGGGTGTGCCTTTTTCCCTAACTCTTTGAGACTACGTTAAGGTTATTGCCTACGAGTCCGCTAAGTGATTCATAAACTAACTTTAAGGGTTATCTTTAGATGTTTAGCCTACAAAATCCGTTAAGTGATTTATAAACTAAGATTCACAAAGATTACTCAAGCATTTAAACACAACGATAGCCTAATTACACTACTAGGCCAATTACAATTAAGATAAGAGACAACCAATCAATAATCAATAACTAGGTTTCATAGATCTAAGCAAACACATAAGAAATTTAGCCGGACATGTTAAACATGCAAGCATACACACATTCAATCGAAGACATAATGAAATCAAGGGAATAAAACATTTATCTTGATGAAAAATAGGGTTTGGGAACCCTATAATACTGTCCAAGTCGGACTACAAACATTTAGGGTTTTTACTCCACAAGTCTATCTCTTAAAATTTTGAAAATTCGATTTCTATATATAATTTTACACTTGCGACGGCGTCGCCTTATAGGTGGGACACCGTTAGATCGCCGTCATTAGGGTTTCGTCTTTCCTAAGTAATAGTTGGGACAACGTCACGTTGTAGTTGTGACGGCCGTCGGGCTTCAGTAGTGACATCGTCTGATTCTAGATCTAGGTCGTCTAAGATGAAAAGTCTTCGTGACGCCCTTCCTCTTCAAAGCCTGACGCCGTCATTTGTAATTTGGCAAAAAGTCTACTGAGCCATCACAGATTTAATTACGTATAGAGGGACGGCGTCGCCCTTTGATTGGGACGCCGTCAGCTTCAATTCCAGCAGCTTGAGTGTCTTTGATCTTGACTTAGCCGTTTTCTTCATATATTCACTCCTTTTCGTCCAAATATGCATCATTCCAGCATTTTGCTTCCAAGAGACCTAAAAAGTGAAAAGAAACGAAATTAAGCAGTAACAGATATAAAAGTGGCCGATTAAGGGCTTAAATGACCCCTTAAAAGTGTACGTTTTAAATCCTTATCATATATCCCTACACTTGGTATTTGTTTGTCCTCAAGCAAATGTGCTTTTGGCCAATCAATTTATAAGTTAGGGGGCATGAAGCATTGATTTAGCATAATTCACAACAAGTAAAAGCACCGCAATAGTCATAACAAGCACGGAAGTTATACACTAGCACCTCACAAGGGGTGTTTCGATTCTCTCATCTCTCGGGTGTATATGAAATATAGTAAATGGAAATGGAAGATAAACACTCATTAACCGGTCATAGTACATAGATTACCATAGGCTTGAGACTAGATCAAACCTCCACCGCTTTGGCGTAAGCACCTAGGAACAACTATCTAAGAGGTCTTTAAAGGATTGTAACATTAGGCTTACGGTAGGGAAACAAAGGGTTTGGTTGGATAGGCGATTTAGTGATGGCAAGTCAAAAATCTTATGTTACAAGCATGAAAAGAATGGTGTTGCTAAGCCAAGACTCGAATCACTAAACTCTAGATACTTTGAAACAAACAAACATAGATATAAAAATAGATGTAGGATGGTAGCCTACACTTTTACTCTACCATCCCCTAAGATAACATCAAAATATAAGGGATTTATAGGAGCATCCCTACACTTGAGTTTTTATTATTCTAACACTAATTTGACCTGAATTGAAAAGATCAAAACACTTGAAGTATTTTATTACGTAAATAAAGGGAATTTGAATTTGACGTTCTTTCCGGTCACTCCATAAAATTTTACTTTACCCATGAGTCCCAATCATCCCAAAACTGTGTACAAAAGATATGACTCGACTTAGCAACCATTCAAGTAACTAGATAACTGAACTAAGGGTTTAGTTTGATAACAATAATGCACTAAAGGTGAGTGCATACAAGGTAGGCTAAGGCGGTTTGGGTGTACATTTGGGGGTGGATTGTAAACAATGCTCTTCATTGATATTTCGGAAAACCAAAACATCACAAGAACCATGAAAAGGATAGGCTCTGAGGGGTTAACTAGGGGTATCGTGTACTAAAGATGAGTACATCACAAGGGTGTGGGGTAATTACTCAACCGATGTGGAAGAAGTAATTATAATACGGGTATCAAACAAGGGTTATCCTAATGCCTCTTATCATTTAGTTATTCCTAACTACACAAGTGTAGTCTCACTAGCGATCTCGGGATGCATCACAAAACAAGTTCTAGAATCTATTATACTAGCGGTACACTCTCGAAGCATTAAAGGTGAATGCTTTAATTCCTATAGATCTAGGGACGAACCTCACACTTTTGGGGTGGAATTTGAGTGGTAAATGGTTTTTGTGCTAGTCATAAAACTCCTATCCATGAGACGCTTTATTAAGACTAAAGTCCCACTCGTATATGTCATGAAAAATTTTAAATTTGGCGCTAAAATTGCCCTAACAAATATTTCTCATAGCTTATTACACAAATGAAATAGGATAAGACAAATAATCAAGGATAAGCATAGTTTCAAAGTTCCCGTTTTATTCTCCCTCCCTACACTTAAACTGAACATTTTCCCCAATGTTTCCCGAAAGTATCAAAGTTATGATATAGGAAATTAATTAAAAGAGAAAGAAACTAGTACTCCCCTGATTAGCTCGGTAGGATCCGTGTGAAGTAGTGGTTAAATTCTTTTCCAAGTAGAATGTATGCGTGATAAGCTCCATCCAATATTATGTTTCTTCTTTTTGATAAATAAAACCTGCACACTTTAAGAAAATAGACGAAACCTTCGCGTAAAATCGGCGGTAAAATTATATATGACTCTACTAAACTAGGATATAATGCTTGTGAAATGGATGTTTGCAGATTTTCTGGAAAATTAAGACCTGAGAATTTCCAAAAAAAAATTATAATTAGCACAGAAAACGAGAGAAATTTATAAGTTGTTTCTACTCCTCCTGACGCCGTCAGGTTCTAATCCTGACGTCGTCAGGTTATCCTGACAGAAACTGGTCTGCTACGTTTTTCTGGAAAAAATTTTGGAAAAATTACACCTTTAGAATCTGGAAAAATTCCTGCAAAACATCCATTATTACTCGATACAATCATTTGACTCTAACAAACACACATATATATCAATTTCATTAATTGTAATTCTCATGTTTACGTTCTTTTAAAAACATGTGTAATCTTCCCTACACTTATCCTTTTGGTAAAAGACCTCTATATGTAATTAAGACGAGGTTAAAGACAAAATAAAGCATTTTCACAAATTCAAACATGAGAATAAACAACAATGAAAAGATATATGACACACAAAGAAGCAAACAATTAAGCATGGGTTGCCTCCCACGAAGCGCTTTTCTTTATATATGAGTCTTGTAGCTAGACTCGAAGTCGTGATCCTACGTCCCTCTTATCTTAGATGCCCATTCGATTTCCTTAACTCTTCTTTCATCACGAATATATTCAGGGCCTAACTCTAGACAAGTGGTGTAGTAAACCTTGTTCTCCCGATCTACTTCAAAAGCCGGAATGTTGTCTACATCAAAGTCATCAATACCCTCAAACTTTTTATTTCTTTAGGGCATTATATACTTAACACATTCGGTCCCATTTGAGAACTTGGCTATTCCTTCCTCTTGATCATAAACCATCATAGATTCCTCAATAAATGGTCTCCCAAGTATCACGTCTCCTAAAAATCCATCAATGATGCCCTTAACATTTTTCAAGATCATGAAGTCACACCTATATGTGAAGTTACCTACGAAGACATGCAATCCTCTAACCTCCCAACATAGTTACTCACTTTCTTAGGGTAGAAGGGGTCCCTCATAGGTCCTAGCTTCTTGCTCATGATCTAATTGTAATAGAGCCTATACATTATGTTCATGGGTGCCTTATAGTCTATGTAAGTGTGATCCCTATATGAGTACCCAATCATGCACGGTATTTTAATGTTTTTAGGGTCACCTTTTTTTATGCAAGGCTCAAAAGGTGGTCGCGGGTAGTTAACTACGTTATAGTGATAGGCGGTTTCCTTCCCGTTAGGGTATGAATCGAAATACTCCCTAAGTTACTCCTCCTAACTACCTTCCATAATTTCCAATACCTTATAATCTCCTTCTTCTATTTCATCCTCCGAATCATCTCTTGAGGTTGAATCACTATCTAAAGTACTAGTAGATTCTTTAAGGGCTTTTTGAAGTGCACTTTCAATTATCCTATTCAATTTCTTAAGTTCTCCAATTTCACTAACAGTTTGAGCTCGAAGTTGGTTGGAAAAAGTTGGATCGAGTGGTGGGTATTTGTTCGATGGTAGGTTGTTGTTTGGTGGGTTATCACCTTCCATAATGAAAAGTGATGGGATTATTAACAAATTCACGAAGAAGGGGGATACAATATGAGGAAGCTACAAATGAGAAAAAATCTTACTTGATAGGAATCAAGCAAGGGAACCTAAACGAGATAGAAATCTAACTAGCTATTCTATTCCCCGGCAACGGCGCCAAAAAATTGATACGCGTACAACGCGTGTTCGGGGTCAAAGGAACTTCCTTTTCCTCGAGCAAGTTTGTCAACACCCTAGGCAGTGAACCTAATCATTGTAGTGTAGTATTGGGTAAGCCTCGGGTATTGATATCGTTCTCTAGGGGAATAGGAATGCTAGTAAGAAGTGTACTACGCTAAGGTTGAGGAAGATTCTTTTTTATCTTTTTTATATTTTTTTTAGAAAACTAAGGGTAAAATCTCAGGATTTGGATTTGGGGGGTGGTACTTCTACCGATTACTTCTACTATCTAATTATCTAAACTATGGGTAGTCTTATGTCTATTGATGTGTGCTCGTATGATGATTAAAAATGTGTTTACCTAGATACTATTGCTCCCTAGTTATCTTTTATTGGTGTTTGAATTGCCACATCCTTATTCTTAACGCATTGTGTTTTCTAAGTTCGTAGGGTGTGCCTTTTTCCTTAACTCTTTGAGAATACGTTAAGGTTATTGCCTACGAGTCCGCTAAGTGATTCATAAACTAACTTTAAGGGTTATCTTTGGATGTTTAGCCTACGAAATCCGCTAAGTGATTTATAAACTAAGATTCACAAAGATTACTCAAGCATTTAAACACAACGATAGCCTAATTACACTACTATGCCAATTACAATTAAAATAAGAGACAACCAATCAATAATCAATAACTAGGTTTCAAAGATCTTTAGCCGAACATATTAAACATGCAAGCATACACACATTCAATCGAAGAAATAAAGAAATCAATGGAATAAAACACTTATCTTGATGTAAAATAGGGTTTGGGAACCCTATAATACTGTCCATGTCGAACTACAAACGTTTAGGGTTTTTACTCCACAAGTCTACCTTTTAAAATTATGAAAATTTGATTTCTATATATAATTTTACACTTGCGACGGCGTCGCCTTATAGGTGGGACGTCGTTAGATCGCCGTCATTAGGGTTTCGTCTTGGCCAAGTAATAGCTGGGACGACGTCACTTTGTAGTTGTGACGCCGTCGGGCTTCAGTAGTGACGTCGTCTGATTCTAGATCTAGGCCGTCTAAGAAGAAAAGTCTTCGTGACGCCCTTCCTCTTCAAAGCCTGACGCCATCACATATTTAATTACGTATAGAGGGACGACGTCGCCCTTTGATTGGGACGCCGTCAGCTTCAATTCCAGCAGCTTGAGTGTCTTTGATCTTGACTTAGCCATTTTCTTCATATATTCACTCCTTTTCGTCCAAATATGCATCATTCCAATATTTTGCTTCCCAGAAACCTAAAAAGTGAAAGGGAACGAAATTAAGCAGTAACGGATATAAAAGTGGTCGATTAAGGGCTTAAATGACCCTTTAAAAGTGTACAATTTAAATCCTTATCATGTTCTAACCTAGTTACTCATCCTATCATGTAATGTTCACGCTTTAACTACTTCCAATTGATTCAAGTGGGGGTTTAATTTGCTAGGACAAAATTTGGTCAGTTCGTCCTAACCTATCAGCAAAGGCTTACACCGGAGATCAAGCTACTACCTTTGAAAGTCCAGTTGTTTTTAGTCCGCTAAGCCAAGTCATTAAGTACCTCTACATGCAAGATTCGTAACAATAAGTACCCGGGTGCTTGCATCTATCCCTAACTTCTTAAATTCATCCAAACGACAAGCGATCATTTGGTCAGTTTGCACAAGCGAGGAAGGGTCATCAGTTGGTCAATTCTTACCCTCCCCAACTCAACCTAATTACTTAGGGTCAATTGGTCAATTCTACTAAGCAACTTGATACTACCGCCATTCAAAACTACCGAAGCTAGGGTAGCTACCAACGAACTATGCATGCATAAACTAGAAACAATTATACAGAAGCATGTAAGAGTAAACAAAACAATTAAGGAATCAGAACTATGCTAGCACCAAAGGTGGTTAGCCGATCATATTAAAAGAAACCAAAGATTCAATGTTTAACATAATAGAATACATGAATCGAAAGTAAAAGATAAAATAATCGCTAATGCTTATCGTGAGGGAGTGATTTCTCCCTTGGTGATGGCTCCGTATGCTCTTCAAGATCTGCCTTTGGACCCCTCTTGACGTTCTCTGCTTTTTGGTGTGAAGTGAATGATGTAAAATACATAAATTAGGGCTTGTATTTATAGGCACGATCTAGTTACGGCATAACTTGAGTTTAGAGTTACGCCGTAACCTCAATGTTTCCACAATTATGCTCTCGGTAAGCTGGTTAAGGCGTAACACATGGGATGGGTTACGCCGTATCTTCAGTACATGTTACATTTGGTATGATTACGCCATAATCATTGGAAGGAGTTACGGCGTATCTGATGGCGGCGCAGAACATTCCTTTGCCTAAATTGTTACGGCGTAATCCTTAGTTGGGAGTTACGCCGTAATTGAAACTGAGTTGATCTTCTGAGTCAACGCGCTAGCTACGGCGTAATGTGAGAGATGGAGTTACGGCGTAGCTTCTTCACAGTAGGCATACTATCATAAATCTATAAGAAAATCTCCAAATCCGCGTCTCATTAGCTCCAATGCTCGTAATTTACCTGAAATTGAAATATAAAGTGTGGAAAACTAGAAGGGGGGGTTTGAATAGTTTTACCAATTAAAACTTCCTTTTAAACTATTTAGATTGACTTATATCAATCTATTTGGTTGTATGTGTTGGATGTTGATAAACAAGCATATAGAAGATATGTAATGAAAGAAAAGAGTAAGAAGCACAAAACCACAACGCAAGTATTTATAGTGGTTCGGCTCCAAGGTCACCTTCCTTGCCCTACTCCACTCCCCGAGTCACCTACTCGAGAGTTCGTAATCACTACACCAAGCTCCTTATGGCGGAGAAGCCTTCACAACGTCGCTTAACCTTTTTCCGGTACTAAGCTAAATACCGAGTTCTTTCACACCAAGGCGAACCACACCTAACACAACGTCGCCTACCCTTTATACGGTGCTAGGCTAACCACCGAGTTCTTTCACACCTTAGGAGAACTAATCCTTCACAACGTCGCCTACCCTTTATTAGGTACTAGGCTAAGCACCTAGATCCATTGCAATGGAGGAACTACTACCACACTACACCAACGACTAATCCCAAAGGAGATCTACTCCTTTAAAACATCATCAAGGACGTCAATATCCTTGGATCTAATGTTAGTCTATCTAGTACATCGAGACACACCATATCGAATGTACATCTAAGGCACCTTTCACTAATGCCTTCGATTAGATCTACAAGACACCTTTCACTAATGTCTTGTGTCTTCACTTCTAAGCACCTTTCACTAATGCTTCTTGTCTTGACTTCTAAGAACCTACCACAAGTGCTTATCCTATAGACTATGGATACCTTTCACTAATATCTTCGTCTTGATACTTGAGACATCTTTCACTTATGTCTTCAACACTACACTTCTTTGAAGAAAGAAAGAGATCATCAACAAGAGGACTTCAATAGCCTTGATGATGAAGAAGCATGGCAACTCATGGACTTGAGCTTGCTCGACTTCATAGGTGGTGATCTTGCCTTTAAGAGGAACCTAAAAGATCACACAAAAAACAAGACTACAAATATAGATCTCTTGGATCTAAGGTTAGTGAGATTTAACTCAGAGGAGAAAGTATGTTGGAGAGGGGGTGAGATACAATGAAGAAATGGCTCACTATTTATAGAGGAAAAATCCTATTGTTTTCCCGGATCCCACGGATCCCTACCACAAGGGATCCGGCTAGCACAAAGCCAGGGATCCGTGGTCCGCTCCTCTTTGCCCATGGGTATTTTTGGTTATGGGTCATGGGTTATGGGTTGATCCATGGTTTTCTTTCTAGATACAATGTACCTTAAGGATACTTTGAACTTGGTTAAGTGGTATATATAAAACCATGGGTTATGGGTCAAAACCATTTGCTAGTTTTTATCTATTTAGTATATACTTGTTTTTACCCATTTTAGTATATACTTGTTTTTACCCATTTTAGTATACTTAATATAAGTATGTATATGTATCTAAATCATAGAATCACTTGTACTTGTTAAGCCAATATGTAAACACTAGTTGTTGTACATATATATATATATATATATATATATATATATATATATATATATATATATATATATATATATATATATATATATATATATATATATCTAGATCATAAAATCACTTATACTTGTTTTAGTGTTTTATGTGAAAGCGTAAGTGTGTTAGAAAACTATTAGTTCAAACCATTTACGTATTTTATTTGTTTCGTTAATATGATTTTACTTTTGTTATCGACAAAACATTAGAAGATCGTAAAATATAAATAAACGTTTTTACAGCTTATTTGTATTAACAATCTCCCCCTTTTTGTTGATGACAAAACATAAAATTATTTTAAGGAAAAGCTAAAATTCGTAAACGTTTGAATTTGTAGTTTTTACTTTCTTCTCCCCCTTTTTGTCGAAACAAAAAGTGTTTGAAGAAAAGCAACACATTGTTTTTAAAGAAAAACATGTGAAAGGAAAGAAAAAAAATAAAGAGTAAGTAACGGGAATAGATCTCGTCTTACTCCCCCTTGACGAGTCCATCCCTATGTAAGGGCGTCAAGAAAGTAATTCTAATCTAGATCATTTGCAACTAAGTTTGCTCCCCCTAGATGATTGCAACTTTGCAATGGGAAGTTATGAAAAGTAAATCTAGTATTGCAAGTAATTTGCAATGTATTGCTTTGACATAAAGCTCCCCCTAGCTTTAGGATGTCAAAGTCTTCATGTGTGAATTGAAATACTACAAAACAAAGGTTAGAAAGCAAGTATAATTCACAATTTCCTGCAAATGTGATGCAAGTTAGTAGAAAAAAAAATTTCTTGTCTTCATGGATCCCGCGGTTCCCTCCTAGTAGGGATCCGTCTAGACTATTCTGAGGGATCCGTATCAGCTGATCAAATTCAGCAAAGGTGAAATAACAAATAATGTTATCACATAAATGAGATATGAAAGCAAAGTAATCATACGCTCAACAAAATAACAAGTAGCATGTAATTCCATTTAATAAAACAAGAGTTATGATATACATGACTCAAAAATAAGAAAATAGACAATACATAACTAGGAATTTCTTAGACCAACTAACGCTTGAAGCTTAGACACCACTTTAATCTTCTAGCTCAAGTTATGTTTAGGTTTAATCTCGTCGAAACGTTTGAGGAGATGATAGAACATGAAATGTTGGTCTTCTCGTACTTCATGTGTCAAACTTTCAACATGTTGACAATGATAGCAATCTTTGTCATGGCTAGGTAGTGGTGGTGGATGAAATGAAGTGGCTTGATTCAAAGGATCAATTGAAGTGGTTTGAGGAGCCTCGAATGATGGAGGGATTGGTGGAGGTCCATTTAGGAATGGTTCGATCAAGAATGATGATGGTGGTAAAGATGTGTCAACTTCCATAAGGTCGGGTGGTTGACTTTGATGATTTCTTATAATCCAAATGGGATTATATGATGGAAATGGCGATAAAGGAAGCCGGAGCAAGTGTTGACTCAACACCTTGATTTTGAATCATTGTTCCTCCTAATGAGGAGAATGTTGTCGGCGGAAGCGGATGAGACGGCCTAGGTGGCAAGTCCTCTAAATTCTAGAGGTGAGGTGATGATTTTGGGGATGTAAAAGAGATAGCTCTAGGAATCAAAGGTGATGGTTTAGTGGAAATGATATTGTTTGGCCTAGGAGGTATTGTTGTGTTTGGTATAGGTAATTTTGTGGGTACTAACCTTCTAGGAATTGGTTTGATTGGATGATGAAGGTTTGTTGGTTTGACCGGAGATGATTCGGTTGAAGAGATTTCGTGTACAACACGAGCCCTTTTGATGGGTGGTTCTTTGGTGGATAGGTTGTTACTTGGGGTTTTTCTCATGATGAGATGATTTGAAGGGATTGCAAAAGCTGAAAGTTAGGATGAGAGTGATGACTATGGAGATCCTAACAAGGTGGTTTATAAACCAAGAGATTTGGAAAGTGCATTAAAGCCTTAAGCCACTAAGATTCATTGGAATGTGATGATTAGCATGCACAAGAGTCAACTACAGAGGTTGTGCTGTTCTAGGAACTCATTTAAGATGAGATGGAGTGTTTGAGTTAGGAAGATGAGTTGAAATGATTGTTTTACCAAGATTTGTCATAGACTGTCATCCGGATCCCACGGTTCCCTTCTCAGAGGGATCCGTCTAGGCTAGTTCTAGGGATCCGGCGTTCAGCAGTTTATGAAAGAGTGGAAATGATGTTTCTAAGATCCTAGACCTACATCACCTTGAGTGTTTCAGTTCTCCCAAGTGTTTTAAATGAAGGGGTGCTTAAGTGTTTGAAGGCAATGAGTGGTGTAGCTAATGATTGTTATTTATGGAAGGATTTGGAACTTTCAAAAAATACCAATGGATGAGCAAGGATGACATTAAAGATGTCAATTGAAGTTAAATGAAACTAAATGATCCTAGAGATCAGGTTGTGTCTTAGGATTGTGTTTTGGAAAATATCCTAATGGTTTTGAGATGGGAAAAACTAGGATTTGATCAACTTTGATCAATTTTGAGGTGAGGTTGATTAATGATCAATGTTGTCATAATCGAAGGATTTCTAACCTAGTTGTGAGGGATCAAGTAAAAAATGAAGTGTGAGTTTTGAGAGCGGAAGAGTGATGGATTGAAATGGTAGATCAAACAAAGTCTTAGAATGTGATCTATGTGAGTTGGAAAGTGTAGGAAAGGTCAACCTATCTTGATAAAGTCTTAATCAATCTTAAGACACTATGTTTAGCTTAGTGTAAGGTGTTCTAAAGGATGTGTTTGACATATAATGCTTGCAATTGCATTTTTTGTTTTGTCGGATCCCACGGTTCCCTAGATGTGGGGATCCGTTTAGTACAACGTTTGGGATCCGTCTATCTGCTAGACAGAACCTTTAATAAAGGTATGCAATGATCTTTGACAATGCATTATATTCCAAGTTTTGTTTAAAGGAGTTCTAAAACTAAGATATCAAGTGTAAGATGTTTTATTTCATGAAAGAAATAGGATTACATTGATAAATAATGAGTAGAGTAGAATTGATCCTATTTGAATATTCTAGGTTCCTTGAGTGTCTTCGCTAGGAGGATCATTGTGTGATTGATGGGTATTGGTGGAATCAGGAATGAAGAAAGTCTTCATGAGAGATATGTTTAGCGGTTCCATCATCTTGTTCACAAGTACGTACATCGGACTTTAAAATTGAGGATGAAAGTGCATAACATTGTGATAGAGGCGTGTCAAGAACATTCCATAAGGGATGAGTTTATTCTTGGAGCCTTGAAGATTAGCAATTCGCCTTGCGAAGAAGTAGGCGAGATTGTATGGTTGTTGTGTTAGCAAACAGTACAACATGTGAGCACAACAAGCGGGAAGAATATCTCGATTTCCCCTAAGACTCCAAACATTTTCACGTAGAATGAGAGCAACAGGCTTGTACTCTTCTCGGATATCCCGTGTATGGATAATGTTTGGATTGGAGTAATATGGTCGAGGTTTGCATATCATGCGCGTTAATTCTTCCGGAGAGGGTATGTGTGAACAATATGGACTATTTTCTTCACGAAAGTTGAAGAGAGAATCAAGAGACCAATCTTCGGTGAAGGCACATTGTCCATGGTTTGGAATTCGGAGGATGTGAGCAAGATGCCCAAGGCTTAAAGTGAATTTTTGGTTTTTGATATAAAACCAAAGAGATAGAGAGCGATCCTCGTTACGAACGAGTTCGACTTGACGAAAGAATTCCATTATGAACCTTGGACATATCTTCTCGTTGATTTCAAGAAGACATTCTAGTCCTATGGCTCGGAAGGAGGTATTGATACCTTCTTCGAATTGTAGAGAGGTGTCTACAATACGTCCTTCATGGAAGTGACGGTTTTCGAGATTATTGAACCCACGGACATGATTGCCAGGTGTGTTGGGCTCAAGGGAAATGTTCGGGGTGTAGATGCTAGTGAGTGAAAAATCAAACTCGTATTCATGCGTCATAGTTGAACCTATAGAAGTGATGGGTTAATAAGGGAAGACGTTTATGGTCAACCTATAATAATCTAACGTTTTTACTAGATATTCTATTAACAATGGTTTTTTTTAGTATTTAGCTAACTCACGGTTTTGAAACTCTAGTGGATTATTACTTTTAGAAAGATAGTGGTTTTTAATCTTGCATGAAAAACTGTTTTCCAGTAGGACGGATCCCACGGTTCCTTTTCAAAAGGGATCCGGCTAGTGTAACTTCCGGGATCCGTGGATCTGTAGTAACAGAACCAGTTTTAATAAAAACATAGGTTTTACGGTTATTGTACCACGAAGTATGTTTTATCCTACATTTTCTTTTAGCATGCATACATGACATCTAATGTATCACGAAAGAATATAACACATATAGATCAAAAGAAATGAAACACACATAATAACACAAACATCCTAGATAAAATAGATTATCAATAATATATGCATTTCAATGCTAAGGATGATACAAAGGATTGGGTATATGACCCCAATATAGATTAACAACACAAAGTAAATGTCTTCGTATGTGAACTTCATCATAGGGAACACAAGTGCGATGAGTGTTAGGGCGATGAGCACGAGTGCGATGTAAACCATGTTGATGACGGATCTTCTTGGTTTAGGAAGAGATGGAATGAGAAGGAAGATGAAGTTTTAGAATGAGAGGGAATTTTTGAAATTGGAAAATTTGAAAAAGTGAGGATTGAAAAAATGGGCGTCGAGTGGGTTTATTAATAGGGAAGGAGTAATCTTTGAAATTCGTGTTTTTGTTTTATTAGAAGAAATAAAACATAAGCTCTATATACTATGACTATAGACGAGAAAAATAACACGTATGTGAGAAACAGGCTTCCTAACAAAGCTACATGTAAATCATGTGTAAATACAAAAATCTACTCAAATAAAAGCCTAGCAAATAACACTTATATACTAAACAAATATCATTTAGATATAAGTAGAAATTCATACCTTGAATGCACTTAGGAATGTCTTTACAAATGACAAATGTCACTTAGACGATTCCCGCTCCTTTGCGTCTAAGATACCTTCTTAAGGAAGGTATTCTTGTTACCAAGCAGCTCCTAAAGCTTGGTGGGTATGAGCTTTGACTAATCAACATCACAAAGAAGATTAGTGCAATTTAAGTGAAAAGAAAAAAAAGAAAAAAAAATGTTGTTATCAAATCAACATCCAAACATATCGTTTTTGAAAAACATGGTGTTTGTTTTTATGAAAAACCTTCTTTGTAGTTTTCAATTAACTATGGATCGTATCAAGTTTTTAAAGTACAATATACTTCAAGAAACTTGGTAACGAAGCTCTGATGCCAATTGTGGAAAACTAGAAGGGGGGGGGGGTTGAATAGTTTTACCAATTAAAACTTCTTTTTAAACTATTTAGATTGACTTATATCAATCTATTTGGTTGTATGTGTTGGATGTTGATAAACAAGCATATAGAAGATATGTAATGAAAGAAAAGAGTAAGAAGCACAAAACCACAACGCAAGTATTTATAGTGGTTCGGCTACAAGGTCACCTTCCTTGCCCTACTCCACTCCCCGAGTCACCTACTCGAGAGTTCGTAATCACTACACCAAGCTCCTTATGGCGGAGAAGCCTTCACAACGTCGCTTAACCTTTTTCCGGTACAAAGCTAAATACCGAGTTCTTTCACACCAAGGCGAACCACACCTAACACAACGTCGCCTACCCTTTATACGGTGCTAGGCTAACCACCGAGTTCTTTCACACCTTAGGAGAACTAATCCTTCACAACGCCGCCTACCCTTTATTAGGTACTAGGCTAAGCACCTAGATCCATTGCAATGGAGGAACTACTACCACACTACACCAACGACTAATCCCAAAGGAGATCTACTCCTTTACAACATCATCAAGGACATCAATATCCTTGGATCTAATGTTAGTCTATCTAGTACATCGAGACACACCATATCGAATGTACATCTAAGGCACCTTTCACTAATGCCTTCGATTAGATCTACAAGACACCTTTCACTAATGTCTTGTGTCTTCACTTCTAAGCACCTTTCACTAATGCTTCTTGTCTTGACTTCTAAGCACCTACCACAAGTGCTTATCCTATAGACGATGGATACCTTTCACTAATATCTTCGTCTTGACACTTGAGACATCTTTCACTTATGTCTTCAACACTACACTTCTTTGAAGAAAGAAAGAGATCATCAACAAGAGGACTTCAATAGCCTTGATGATGAAGAAACATGGCAACTCATGGACTTGAGCTTGCTCGACTTCAAAGGTGGTGATCTTGCCTTTAAGAGGAACCTAAAAGATCACACAAAAAACAAGACTACAAATATAGATCTCTTGGATCTAAGGTTAGTGAGATTTAACTCAGAGGAGAAAGTATGTTGGAGAGGGGGTGAGATACAATGAAGAAATGGCTCACTATTTATAGAGGAAAAATCCTATTGTTTTCCCGGATCCCACGGATCCCTACCACAAGGGATCCGGCTAGCACAAAGCCAGGGATCCATGGTCCGCTCCTCTTTGCCCATGGGTATTTTTTGTTATGGCTCATGGGTCATGGGTTATGGGTTGATCCATGGTTTTCTTTCTAGATACAATGTACCTTAAGGATACTTTGAACTTGGTTAAGTGGTATATATAAAACCATGGGTTATGGGTCAAAACCATTTGCTAGTTTTTATCTATTTAGTATATACTTGTTTTTACCCATTTTAGTATATACTTGTTTTTACCCATTTTAGTATACTTAATATAAGTATGTATTAACCCAATATGTAAACACTAGTTGTTGTACATATGTATCTAAATCATAGAATCACTTGTACTTGTTAAGCCAATATGTAAACACTAGTTGTTGTACATATATATATATATATATATATATATATATATATATATATATATATATATATATATATATATATATATATATATATATATATATATATATATATATATATATATATATATATATATATATCTAGATCATAAAATCACTTATACTTGTTTTAGTGTTTTATGTGAAAGCGTAAGTGTGTTAGAAAACTATTAGTTCAAACCATTTACATATTTTATTTGTTTCGTTAATATGATTTTACTTTTGTTATCGACAAAACATTAGAAGATCGTAAAATATAAATAAACGTTTTTACAGCTTATTTGTATTAACATAAAGGAAAACAAGCGTAAATTCATATAAATGATATAAAATACGAGCATTATCGGGGGAAATTGACACTTAATATTCAGGACTATTTGATGTTATCAGATAACCATTTTTTTTAACCTATAATTTAATTACTTCAACCACATAGGTTGAGTAATTTTCCCCACACATTTACGTTTTACTCATCTTTAGTACACGATACCCCTAGTTAAACCCTCATAACCTATCGTTTCGCGGCTCTCGTGATGTTCCAGTTTCCGGTATATCAATGAAGAGCATTGTTTACAATCCACCCCCAAATGTTACACCCAAATTGCCTTAGCCCACCTTGTATTCGCTCATTTTTAGTGCATTATTGTAACTATTGTTTAACCTTAGTTCAATTTTTAAGTTATTTGCATAGTTTCTAAGTCGAGTCATATCTTTTGCCCAGTTTTAGGACGATTGGGACTCATGGGTTAAAATAGTATTTTATGGAGTAACGAAAAGGAACGTTAAATTCAAATTCCCTTTGTCTACCTAATTAAGTACTTCAAGTGTTTTGATCTTTTCAATTCGGGTCATTATTGTTAGTGAAATAAAAACTCAAGTGTATGGATGCTCTTACAAATCCCTTTACATTGATGTTATCTTAGAGGATGGTAGGGTAAGAATGTATGAAAAAAAAAAAAAAAAAAAAGGTAATAATAATAATAATGGACTACCATCCCACATCTATCTTTTATGTTTTGATTTTATTACAAGTTATTAGTGTTAGTGAGTCGAGTCTTGGCTTAGCAACGCCGCGTTTTACATGCATCTAACTTAGATTTTTTATTTGCCACCACTATAAATTCCCCATATCCAATAAAACCCTTTTATTCCCTACCCGAAGCCTAACATTATAACCCTTTGTAAAGACCTCTTTGATAGTTATTCCTAGATGCTTACGCCAAAGTGGTGCATGTTTTATCTAATCTTAAGCCTATGGTAATCTATGTACTATGACAGGTAGAGAGTGTTTATTTTCCATTTCCATATATGTTATATTTCATATACACCCGAGAGATGAGAGAATCCAAACACCAATTGTGAGGTGCTAGTATATAATTTTCGTGCTTGTTTTGACTATTGTGGCACTTGTACTTGTTGTAGATTGTTTTAAACAAACGTTAAACGACCCCTAACTCATAAATTGATTAGCCAAAAGCACGTTTGCTTGAGGACAAGCAAACTCCAAGTGTAGGGATATTTGATAAGAATTTAAAACATACGTTTTTAGGGGGTTATTTAAGCCCTAAATCGTTACATTTATATCCGTTACTGCTTAAAATCGTTCATTTTCACATTTTAGGTCATTTGGAAGCAAAATACTGGAATAAAGCATATTTGGACGAAAAGGAGCGAAAACATGAAGAAAATGGCAAAGTCAAGAAAGCAAGGAAAAATCAGAATCCCGGACGGCGTCCCAACCTCAAGGGCGATGTCGTCGCTCACAACGTTGTCTAAACTTTCTCAAGCGACCGCTCAGGTCATTTTTTGGTCCTAACAAGTGACGGCATTACGCCTATACCCACAAGGTCGTCACTCTATCTTTCTACACCATAAGACCAAGGTTTTCTCAAGACGACGTCCAGTACAACCCAGATGGCGTCACAAGCTCCATACTAACATCGTCCCAGTGATGACTTGGCAAAGATGAAACCCTAATGACGGCGATCAGACGGCGTCACCAGCAAAAGGCGACGTCGTCGCTGTTGTAAAATCTATATATAGACCTCGAATTTTCTGCATTATGTGTGGATTATTTTGGAGAGCAACCCCTAATTGTTTTTAGTTCGACTTAGACAGTACCTTAGGGTTCTAAACCCTCTTTATTGCTTTAAGATAAGTTTGTTTATCAAATCTATCACCATGTATAATCTATGTTTGATTGTTTGTTTGTGTTCTTGCTTATCTATCATATGTAACTAAATTAATTAGTGTTTGCTTAGATCCAATGAAACCTAGTTATTTATTATTGTTAGGTTGTCTCCTGTTCTAATTGGTTGTCACACTAGATTAAGAAAAACTGGCTTCTTCTTTCATTGTTGCGAGCTTGAACGTCCTAAATAACGATTATTAGCCCTAGAGTGCACTAGTAGGCTCTCGTTGTGTTTATTGCGTGAGTTGTAGCTTGAGGAATCTAGGATATTCGGGGGAGATACCTCGGTACTTGACGATCCCGGGTGTTCTAGAGGAGACTTACACTTATAGAATTGGGGAATTTGGCACTGCCCTATGACTAAAACATGGAATACAACACATCAATTAGGCAAGGATGTGACAATTCAACCGACCAATAAAGATAAATAGGGAGTAAGAAAATCTAAGTAAACACGTTTTGTTTAATTACGATAAGAACACTTTCCTACGATCCATAGCTTTTATCTTATTTATTAGTAATTAGTTTTAATTAGTTTGTTAAGTAGTTTAATTGGTAAATTACCAGACCCCCACGCTTCAAAACCCGAGATTTTACTTGTTTCCATAAAAATGTAAAAAGACTAAAAAGAATCACCCACACCCTTGCCTTTTCGTCATACATATCGACTAGCATCTCTATTCCCCTAGAGAACGATCAACCCTTTGGGCTTACTCATACTACACTCCAACGATTAGGTACACTGTCTGATGGATTGTAAAGCTTGCTCGTGGAAAAGGAAGTCTTTCGACCCTGAATCACGCATCAAGTGTTTATATTAAATAAACCTTTTTAATTATTTAAAAGTATTTAATTTTATTTAAAAGTGTTTAGTTTCAAATTTTAATTATATATTAAATAATTTTTTTAATTATTCGAAAGTTTTTAACTTTTAATAAAATTATTTAATTTTTTAAATAAAAGTATTAACAAAAGTATTTATATTCTTGTTTATTTTACATATTCTTGTTTATATATATGGTGTTTGACTTGTCGTCTTTAATTTGTTTCATCTTATATGCATGTGTATTTACAGTATCAGACAAACGAGCCTCATGAGTACTCGTCCCTCCTACAGAGCTTTCACGACTAGCATTGCAAGGACGTGATATGGCTGCAGGATGAGGCACGCCATCAATATGTAAGTACCGTTCTTTTTTTTTCTCCTTTTTTTTCCCAAACACGCACTTTAATGATTCATTGATACATAATGTAGTAACCCGACTAATATATTAATTTTATAATTTTTTTCATCTTTTGTAGGAAGAGATGACTCGCCTACGGGATCTGAAAGCGAACAACCATACCGGCGTAGCTTACACCAACGAAAAGTTACTTGTTATGGTTATCAAAGGTAAGTAGCGGGGAAAAGTCGCCGGTAGAGGTAGGGTGTTAAGCGGGAAGACAAAGTTACCCTTTGCGCCTCCAGGTTCGTACAGTGGGCCCGAGATTGACGAGATGTTTGTTGATAAAAAGATAAGAAGATCGAGGAAAGAGACAAAGGTTGTTCAGCGTCAGCTCTCAGTGGGCCAAGTTATTGAGCCAGTTGTCTTCTCAATCTGATGCAGGCTCGGGCAGCGGCACTGGCGGAAGTGGCGCTGGCGGAAGTGACGGAGGCAGGAGGGGGTGGTGATCCCGAGGGTGGTAGATCGGATGATGATGATCATGGTGAGGAGTAGATCGAGGTATACATGGGTTATTTTGTGTCAAAATTATCTTTAAACTATGATATTGACTCATTCGTATGTTATGATTATACACTTTAACATTTTGGCAACTTGAACATTGCGGATATCGCAACTTTTATGTCTATAGCAGCTAGATCTGTAGATTATAACACCCGTTTTGAAGAATTTGTAACGTTTTGATGTATTTGAGGGTGTTTAGCGATTATATAAAAGTGTTTTAGCTGTTATAACTTGTTTTGGGATATTGGGATATTGGTATATTGGTATTGGTGGTTTAGAGTTATAGGTTGTTTACAGGTTGTGTAGATTTTTTTCGGAAAAATTTATGAAAAAGATCTGAAAAACTGCTGTTGTGCAGCAGCAACAACCTACATTGTTGACGACATATCATCGGCATAATGAAAAGTAACTAATATTATTTTACATTGTACCGATGACATGTCATCTGTACGTTTGCTAATATTGTTTGACTTTTTTTGACTTTTTGCTAATTAAGCAGGTAATTAGTACGATTGTGCCGACGACATGTTTTCGGCAAGATACAATTCCAACCAACAAAACTTTGACCGAAAAATGTTGTGAGACCCACTTTTGTTGTCTGGGAATAGAAAAATCTGTCGTGACAGTAACTCCCGACAGGGCAACTACTACTACACTATGCCTTCGCCATATCATCAGCATAATGACACGCCAACGTCATGTCGTTGGCACGGTTGAAATTAAGTCGCCGGAAAAAGTGCTATTTGTACTAGTGTTTTCATCGAACTCTCATCAGACGTATGACCCTCACCGTCCCAACTTCCATCAATAACACGTCATGAGTTCCTACCAATCACTGTAAAACATATCCAGAAACGTAATCGAAACATCATTTACTTTAATCCTATTATTAAATACGTATCAAGTATTTCCCTTCCATCATCATTTCATGAAATTTCTCCGACTAATCTTACACTGTAACACATGCGTCCAAATAATCACTTCATCAAACAGGAGGGAAAGAGTCAACGCATAACGTTGACCACCTAAAAAATCAAAATTTTAGGTGAATACAATAAGCAAATGTGTTTAAGTCGTCGTACCATCAGCACAAAAATAACAACGACAACAAGTCAATAATTATTCTGAATATTTTATTATTATTTATTTAATACTTGGGTCAACAAGAGTCAACTGCACGAATACATGTCAACAACAGAGTCACGGAGGATCATAGGTTAAGCTACACAATCTACAAACATTGTTTTCATAATTCAGAAACGATTTAACCGGTGGAGGTAGATGCATTTTGAACTGTGGAAGATGCTTCGACAGGAGCGGCTTCATTACCATCTTCATTAACACCATGTCCTCCCACACGTGGAGGTCGTCCTGCAACACGACGTCCTCCCACCATGCGTGCTGGTGCACCTCTGCCACCAGCTTGTCCACGTCCTCCATCACGTCCCCCTGCATGACTGCCTCCACGAGCAGTACCACCACCTTCAGGCAATTCACCGATCTCTCTCCGAGAAACTTCATCTTGTAGATGTTCAACAAGAGCAACATGCCTAGCAATGCTGGCAGGACGCTTAGTACAGGTGTTCTGGTGATTTTGAACTTTTGCTTCATCTTTCTTATGAAATTTGCAGTACAAACAGTTGTACATCATTATTTTTTAAATGTGGATTCTCCTTGAAATCGAATAGTAACAAATGTGAAGCAAATTTATAGGGGGAAAAAGGTGATGGTGGTTTGTTTAATTTACCAAAATGCCCTTATTAAAATCAAATACTTTACAAAGTGTCATAAAAGTTTCTTAATACGTATTTTTTAGTCACGACTTGTCTTATTTAAAATAAGTTTATAAGCTTATTCAATGTAAATTATTATCTGTTAAAAAGAAAGGCTTAAAAAGTACCCTCTAATTGATTACATATTTATAAAATACATATAGATGACGTATCGGAACATATATTATTGTAAGGCTGAGCAAAACCAATCGATTCCTGAAAACCGAGCAAAATCGAACGAAACCGATTGTCCCGAAACTGAACCGACAGCAATTGGGTCGGTTCTCGGCTCTAGATTTTAGGAATGGTCGGTGTCGGGTCGGTCGGGATGGTTCAGGACAAAAACTGAAGAACTAAGCGCAGTTTTAGGCAAAACCGACCGACAAAAACCAAACCGACCAGAGTCCCATTCGATTCGCTTTCGGGATAGGGTTTTTACCCTTTTCGGGATCGTGCTAGGTCGGGTCGGTATTCGGCCCGATGCTCAGCCCTATATTATTGTTAAAACTCTTAATTTATAACCGTCAACAATGATTTTGCTAATTGTCATATCACATTTTATATAATATAAATATTACTGATCATTAGACTGGGATCTTGGTTATGCCACAGCAAAAGCAAAAATGATCAACTTTTTGATGCGATAACTAATCGATAATGACGTATATATAATTAAGTGCACAAAAATAATATAGAAGTAAGGAAGGAGAAAAAAGATGCAACGTTGAATTCTGTCCAATATTAGTAAATTAACACAAATTCTTGATCCATACATCTATCATTTATGTTAGTGTATTGATCTTTCATTAATTCCCTAGAGGGATATAGATGGATTTATGGGTATTGATGGCGATATGGAGTGCATGTGTTAGCAAAACACAATTAACTAAAAAGAAAAATATAATCGATCATATGAATACAAGGATGTGATGTATTGTATTATACTAACATCAAAGTGTCACAATAATGAATCACTCGATATAATCGATTCGGTATTTATACATGCAAGTACAACCACAGATACAATCATGTTAGAAATTCGGGTTAGCGCGTGACGATAATTTTGAACATCTTCTCAAAGTGTGTGTGTTTATTTTTCGCATAAAGTATTTTGACACTATAGACGCATGGGTTTGACAAAATCTTTATCGGGATAGTCAAGAACAACACTTAGTTTATAGGCACAAGAAAACTAAACATAAACAATGAAGGATTGTATGAATTTTCGTATGTAAAATGAGACCAATATATTTGTTATATAACAGACCATTTAGACAATTAAGGGTTCGTTTGGTTTGGTTGAATGGGAATGAGGCTATGACTTTCAAAGTCATAGTCTGTGTTTGTTTTGTTTTGTTTTGTGGGCCCGGTAATGAAATGGGTATATCATAGTCATAGATTCATTACACACCAATTTGGTATCTATGAAATCCATTCCAATGGGCCCCTCTTTTTTCCACTACAAAATTCAAATATCTATACACTTTTTCATACCATATTTTATCAACCAAACATAAACAATCGTAATGATACACTTTTTCATACCCATTATCATTCCACCTCATTCCAAATCCGATACCCATTGTCATTCCTAGCAACAAACCAAACGGGCCCTAAAAGTGGTTGAACTTGGTTTAAAACCAACTGTTACAACTGTGGGCCACCAGTCACGTTGGTTGGGAAAAGGGCGGAAAAAACTGGTAACCAACTTTGTTTTCTATACATAGAACTATATGTATAAACGGGAAACACGGGAAAAGAATCGAGTAAGGTTTGCGAGTATAAACGATCCTTAGAAATATATACGTATATATATTTTATATACATATAACTGTGTATAAATGAGCTTAAAAATAGTAAACGAAATCGAGTTGTGTGATTAACGAGCTCGAGCCTTATGTTAACAAGTCAAAATCCATTTGAAGTTTGTTTTCTTTAGCACATAATATAAGTTAATCGAACCCGAGCCAAGCTCGAGCTCAAAATATGAGACTCAAAACGAGCACAGAGCCCGATTACATATATAAACGAGCCAAGCTCGGGCTCTAACAGGCTCGGGCCCGGCTCGGCTTGTTTCCACCCCAAGGCGTAGCCTCCTTTGCCCATGCGTCTTTTTCGTAGTGAAAATATACTAGCTCAAACGAGTGTACACTTTACATGCATTTCCCTTAATCGTATCCAAAGATAATATAAAACTTCATTGATTTTATAGTAAATCAAAATTACTAAATAGTCGATGATACTAAACTCACCAACAAGTTATACATACCGCATTGTATTTATCTACGATATAGTCCCATTTTACAAGCCCAAAATTAAAACGTATAGATTTTAAACATCTTCTTATTAGTTTTACTCAACCATTTCACAAAAATCTTAGTCTCGCTATCACTTTTCCTATATAATCTTGTTGTACATGTAACTAAAAATTCTTAACCAGCCTTCCTCGATCTATTGCGTTCTTGAGCAGCCAACAACGTAACAACTACAAACATTAAAGAGTTCCATTACATTATTCCGTCTCAATATTTTCTCGATGTAGACATATGAAGCTGGAGTCTTGTTGGTGTAGATTTTTCCACTTTAGGAACTTCTTCAACTCATTTGATAAATGTTTTGATCTTGAAAGTATTTGATAGTGAAACACCCAATAGTGACCATAGTAATCTATTAGCTTTTTGGCCTTCATTATAAGAATAACAAATAAATATTTTCTTTAAACGCATATTCAAAATTACATGTATTATATGGTAGCTGTAAAAATCCTAAATGAAAAAACGTTATACATGCATTTTTGACAAACGTGGTGCCTTAGAAAAATTTGCCTATAAACTAATAAGCAATATCTAGCTGAACTTATTTAAATAAATTAATTTTGATAAAGGTTAAAGGATAAAAATGAAAAACTGAAGTGACTATAGCAGTTTTTAAGTCGAGTAGTAGGGTACTTGGCTACTTGCGTGACATAACTGCGAAAAAGAAGATGCGCGAGGTTGTGGTAATTGATGATCGGACGTAATTGCAAGGAGGTAGAATTGTCTTCAAAATGGGTTTAAGTTGTCCAATTGAAACATATTTTTTTTAAATGTATTATTGTGATACGTGTATTAAAAAACTACCCGTATAATACGTAAACATTATATACGATATACGTGCTAATATGATACTTATGATTACAAACTTGTTTACCAGGTAGTGTTACTAAATTACATGTGGCGTCTGTTACATTTATTTTCTTTTCAACACTCTACTTATTATCTTCTTAAATGCATGATTTCCAAATTGTAGAACACAGGAGATCAACAAGCATCATATCAAGATCAATTTCAAAAAGTGATTTGCACACTAATCAAATTTATTAAGACATTCTTTTCATGCATTAATAAACTGTACAAAACTCATATTATGCATTATCTACTTATATTGTAGAGTGTGTGGATCAATAAATGAAGTGTGCAGATCAATTCCCTTTTTTAAATGATTTGAACAAGTCAATAATCCTTCAACCACATATATAATGAACTCAAATTCAAACCCAATTCAATAACATGTAAACTAGGCCGAGCAAAGTGGCCCGAAAACTGAAACGAATCGAAAAATCGAGCCGAACCAGATCGACCGAAACTGAACCGATCATATTCGATTCGGTGTCGATTTTATAGGCTAATGGTTTTCGGTTTTGATTCGGTTTGAGCCAAAACAGAGAAAAATACACCTAAATCATATAAACCGAATCAAACCGAACCGAATCACTTCGGTTTGGTTCTCGGTTCATGTTTTTCACAAAATCGGTCTCGGTTTGGTTCATTTTTTGTCTGTTCAGTTCGGTTTTGGACCGATGCTCAACCCTAAATTGTAAACACAAATTCTTCAATTTCTCGCACAAATTCTGCTTTTTGTCGTAGTTTCACAATAACTAAAACATAATGTTAGACAAGTGACTAAACTCTAAGGATTATCTGGTAATTTATGTTACTTTTCCTACAAGTTTTGCTATTTAAGTATGTTTAGAATTAAGAAACTATTTTATGAGTGTTCGTTTAGTTTATAATAGTGATGGGTAGCTTTAGAATTGTGACTTGGTCGCCAAAAGGGGCACTTTTGGTACATTCGTATTCAGTTTGGCAATTTGAATAAAGGATCTGTTTGGTTTGTCGATTTTGTCATTTATTTCGTCTTAGGTTTTTTTAACTATGAAGAAAAAGACGTAAAAAAACCATTGTTTAAGGTTCGTTTGGATTGAAGTTCGACTTTTGTCTGAATTGAATCGTTTTGTTTTGTTGTGGTTGGTGTTTGTAATATAAACTCTTTGTTTTTGACTTTTTGGTAACCATGGTTCCATCGAGCGTCAAGTTAGCCTTTGGATAGATTGATAGGTAGGCAAAAGTTCAATATAGAACCAAAATTTACCATAGATCCAATCAACCAATAATAGCCATTCATTTTTTATTATGATAAACTTTCACCCTTTTTTAAAAAATTAAATATCTCGCAAACCGTTAATCGTTACGCGATAAAAATTATACCATCGTGATGAGAATTAAATTATCTTTCTATAGATATGCACTACTATATATTTTTAACAATTTTTTTTTTTCAAAATTTCGGTCAACAAAAATCATATATGATTTGTGAAAATCATATATGATTCGATTTTTACGAATCACATATGATTTTTGAGAATCATATATGATTGTAAAAATCATATATGATTCGTAAAAATCGAATCATACATGATTTTTTAAAATCATATATGATTCGTAAAAATCATATATGATTTTTTCGGACGGAATTTTTGAAAAAAAATGTTTGTCGAAAGTATATAACAATGCATATCTATAGAAAGATAATTTAATTCTCGTTATGATGGTGTATTTTTTGTACTTTGAAAATTTACCGTTTGCAAGATATGTTGTTTTAAAAAAAAAGGTGGAATATGATTTAAATAAAAAATGGATGGCTATGATTGGTCCATTGGTTCTATGACAAATATGAGTTCTACATGGATCTCAACTCTTGATAGGTATTGTGTTTTGTGTTCTCACTTTCTCACATTTTCCACATGGGCGTGTACTCAAATTTGGGCTTTTGTCAAAGTTGGGCCAATGTAGGCTTTTAAGAACAAAATGTTTTGAATGTGTTACTGTTTGGTCGTTTGGTATTTGTTATTGAGATATTTGGTATTTGTTTGTTCTAAATTTGTTTCGATATGCACATTTCATTTGAATCAAATTTTTAAAAGGCTTTACAAATACTTTTCTCAAATGTTTAGGGGCCGTTTAGTTGGAGAAAAATACTCTATTTTTTCATAAAAATTTTCATACGAAAAAGCAAAAACTGAAAACCCGTTTAGTCGCACTTTTTCCAATAATTTTCAAAAAATATGAATTTCTCATACACCCTTCCCACTTTTTCATTTCTAAAATAATAAAACTCATTTCCTCTCGCATCACTCTTATCCGTTTACCCACCTCCGTCCACCTTCCATCGCCGCCACCTTCCATCGCCGCCCACCTCTCCGTCCACCGTCTCCGTCAATCCGAGGTGTCTTTTTATCCTTATTCCAATCTTTGTCCATCTCTTATCTCGTACCAGATCTGCTTTTATGAATAATACTTTATTGTTCATTAATACATATTATCTAGCTATGAATAGATGTTATAATATATATCTGGGTCGTGGTATTTATTATTCAGATGTTAAGTAGATTTTTTTTTTTGTCTAAAACAGTTCATACATTGATCTAAGTAGTTTAGGGGATGTTTGGCAAAGCTTTTAAAAATAGCTTATTGACTATTCAGTATAATGTAGGAGTTAGTGTTTGGATTGGCTTATCAGCCAAGGGGGTGTTTGTTTCGTCTTATATAACCGGCTTATGGCTTATTTGGTTCTGAGCTTATGTTTCATAAGCTTGCTTTTTTGTGGCTTACTTTGAATTTTTTTCGGCTTAAATAAGTTTAGTATGTTATAACAAGCTTATATAAGCTGAAAATTTTCAAACGAAACCACAAAAAGTGAGCTTATGAAACATAAGCCCAAAACAAAATAAGCCACAAGCCGGCTATATAAGCCGAAACAAACACCCCCTAAGCTAAAATTTTCTTTATATGATTAGTTTGTTCCAAAACAGCTTATTAGCTATACAGAACAATACATGGTACAATATTTGGACCAACTTGTCACCTAGTTAAGCTGGAGTTTTTTTGTTATATATAACTAATTAGTCCAAAACAGCTTATTCAACTAAGGTATTTAATGGGGTGTTGGCAAAGCTTATTAGCTAAGCAGAATAATACGAGGTAGTGCTCGAATTTGGGTCCTGAGATTAGCGTTTCCTAACATAGCCACTTCTTGGTTCCACGCAAAGATGTGAAGTGAAATAGGTGCTTTAGCGTGTGTGTGTAGAGATAGTTTTTGGCTAAGTGAAACTGTGTCATATTCTTTTGTGTGTTAATGAAATGGTAAAACTGATCATGTAGCAGCATGGGCACCAACGTCAAAACAAAAGTCATTTCGAGGTAGAAAAGCGGTTCTTGTTACTCAAAATGTGTTGGCGATCTCCTCACATGACATGATGTTTACTTTTGTGTATACTGGTTGGGAAGGAACGACTAATGACTCACGCGTGTTCTATGATGCTATAATTAGACCTGAAAACAAGTTTCCTGTGCCTAAAGGCGGTAAGATTTGTTAAGCTCGTATCTTATATATTTTAAACTTGTTAAAAGTAGCCCTTTTGCCTTTATATATCATGACTCTTTTAAAGAAAATGTTTATTGACTAAGACTACTTTTGTGTAGATCATTTCTATGTTGTCGATAGTGGGTATCCAAATATTAAAGGATTTTGGCTCCTTATCGGGGTGAGCGGTATCATCGGTCTGATTGGCAACGTGGGGAAGGAGTTAGAGGTGTGAAGGGAAAAAAGGAACTCTTCAACTTTATGCATTCTTCCGTTCGCAACGTCATAGAACGAGCATTTGGTGTACTCAAAGCAAGATTTCATATTTTGAAAGATATACCAAGCTACCCGTTGAGACGTCAAATGTTGATTCCGCATGCATGTTGTGCATTACATAATTATATACGGATGGAAGATAGGGCCGATAATTTATTTACAATATATGGTCAAGATTATTTATAAGTTCCGGGTGAAAGCTCTAGCGTGGTTCAAGAAGGTTTTGAAGGTTCTGATTTGGATTTGACAGATAATATGGAAATGCGTCATGTCAGAGATTCAATTGCAGATAGCTTGTGGGATAAGTATACTAGTCGTCGTCGAGCGCAGCGGATGCAACCTTAATAGTATGCTTATGTATTAAATTTGTTTATGTTTTGTTTTTGGATTTGATACTTGTGTTTTTAAATCGGGATGTTATATGTGCTTGTACTAGTGTTAATTTTGAGTATATTGCAAATTAAATATATGCTTATGGTTGTAGTTTGTTTCTATTAATTTTATTTGTATTTTATTTTATACTAGAAGGATACCCGCGCAATGCTGCGGCGGGTACCCGGTGCATCAGAGGCGGAGCCAGGATTTGACGTTGAAGGGGGCCGAACTTAGCGTAAAATTACAAAAGTAGAATTCGAACTCCAGTAAGAAAGCATTATAATTTGTAAAATTTAGAACAACACATGCCATTAATAACAAAGCTAAAAACATGTATTTAATGTGTACACTAGCAAGCAACTTTACTCTTTACTTAAATCACTCTCCAAGATTTTCTAATTTTCTGTAATTTCTCTCCAAATTTTACTCGGTATCAAATAATTTATATTTGTAAGTTTACATATTTTAAATACTTTATACCTAGTTATTGTTATAAGTTAAGGATTTCACAAACCAAAAGGTTGAGTGTTAACTGTTTATATGCTCCTACTTTGATACATTCAGATATACAACATGAGTATTGAAATTCTAATAAGACCTTTACAAACCAAAATAACAAAGATAAAAAGGTGACAAAAAAGAAACAATTATTAATTAGCTGTGCTCAATTCTCAAACAATCAAAGATTATTAAGAATGTAAAAAGAAACAAAACATGAAGCATTATAGAAAAGCATTCAATTTCTAATGGGTTGATATAAGTCGGTCTTGAGTTTTTCGCTGCCTTAAGCGAGCCGACAAAAAAATGCCCATTCAAAACAAACAATGCATTATCTTTTCTGATTTTGTAACCGACGAGTTACATAATTAATTCTCAAAGTGGTTGAGTTTCTCTAAACACATAATCAACATTTCTAATCCATATTTCACAAAACCATATTCTTTTTTTAACAAACAAACCAATGATACTGAATAAATATATGAAATTTTCTTTCTTACGATACAATTATACTTTTGCTTAAAAAATACAAAACAATTATTAGGAATAAATATATGAAATTTTCTACTCCCTCCGTCTCAATTTAATTGTCAGGAGAGAGAAATCACAAAGTTTAATAAAAGTGGGGTCACTTTAATTTTTAACCACACGAATAGAATATTCCCTCTTTAGATTCTCTAGTTTTTACTAAAAAAGGAAAGTGGACAATCTTTTTGAGACATCCAAAAATGGAAATATGGACAATTAAATTGAGACGGAGGGAGTATTGACCAATTGCCCTTAACCTCATGTGGGTCCCTTCCCTGCACAACTACATGTACCATAAATATATTAATTTTTGTATCTCCTTCTTTAGTTATTCTTCTTCCTCCATTATCAAGAAACAAAAAACAAATCTATTTCTTCATAATTCATTTTAAAGTTGGGCTTTGAGGTATAATCTACTTAATATTATTTGGATGGTTGAGGGGGGCTAGCACCTGCTAGTCACCCCATCACCTCCGCCTCTGCGGTGCATAATTATGGCGAACAAATGTTTTTCATTTATACGTTTTTTCTAACGATAGTTTTACGAATGAATGACAACTTTTAATTAAAATAACTATAAGCAATAGCAATGCAAATTATTTCATATCCAAATAAAAGTTGTCATTCTATTGCTATAATTCGAGAAGTAAAGCTTATTTATTTCCACCGTAGGTAACCGAACACCAATATGAGAGTAGATTTATTTAATTTTGTGTGTGCGTTTTTTTTATCGGTGCTCGAAAAAATAATAGAGTGTTTCGTAATGGTGTTAGGGTTTTTAGGTTGGCTTATATACCATTAAGGTTTGGGCGGTTACAAGTCGACACTTAATGGACTACACTTAATGTATGAAAGAATGTTACTTTTTATTTATGAAAATTGTCATGGAAACTATATGGTGAATAACATTAACTAATGGCTTATTAATTTCCTATTAAAGAAATATTTTTTGTCTTAAAAGTTTTAAAACTTCTTTATTTAGAAAGTTCTAAACACTTTATAAAGTAGTATAAATTACTTTTATACTTGTATATAAAGATCCAATATGAAAAAAAAAAAAAAAAAAAAAAAAAAAAATTATGAAAAGAAAAATGATTGAAAATAATTTCAACTAAACAACTTTTCAATTAAAAAAAAAAAAAAAAAAAAAAAAGTATAACTCCATTTAAAGGGATTTTCAAATTTCTCAAACTCTCTAGAAAAGTCTCTAGTAATTTTGGAACGAAAAAATAAGAAAATTTCTACTAAACGGCCCCTTATGTTTGTCATATAAATACAAAAAAAAAAAAAAAAAAAAAAAAAAAAAAAAAAAAAAAAAAAAAAAAGTTTCTATACCAAACACCCCTAAATATTGAATAAAACGCGCGAATCTCTCCCTCTTTCACTCGCCGGACTACCATTACGCCACCGTCACGATTTTCTCCAATTCAATTTCTTCAAAAATTTCCCTTAAATTTAATCAATGAAGAATCGTTTGAATTATTATTCTAGGGTTTCAATTTTATTCCTCTTTTGTTTTCCAGGTAAATTTTTTATTAATTTATCAATCGGATTGATATATATTTGGTTATAATTATTGATCCAATAACAATCAAGGGGGTGTTTGTTTCAGCTTATTTTTGGCCTTACCAGCTTATATGATTCCGGCTTATTTTTTATAAGCTTAATTTTTTCGGCTTATTTCGAGACTTTCTATAAGATTATTATGATATAATAAACTTATACAACCACATAGGTCTCAAAATAAGCTGGAAAATCTGAGCTTATGAAAAATAAGCGAAATCATATAAGCTCGTAAGCCCACAAATAAGCTTAAACAAACACCCCCTTAATTGTTATTGGATCAGATAGTTTTTACGTTATCGGCATATCGTCTTTGTTGTTATTTGTATAAGTATTATATGACTTAAGTACCTGTGTTTGTGAATGTTTCGAGAGTGGTTCATTGGATTGAAGTAGTTAGACTAGTTTGGGCAGTTTTTTGGCGAATGGTGAAATATATTATTACTTAGAAAATTGTATACAAGCAAATGAAACCACACCAGAAGGAAACTATATCATTCCATTCATCATTAGCCTGATCCATATAAAACTAGTTTGGGCAGTTATTTTTTTGTTTACGGTAGAGGCATGAATATGAAATAGTTTTAGATTTGAGTATGAAGCTAAAAGAATATATGATATGTTTATTACTATGGTGTTTTTGGGATGTAGCATAGAGATAAAAAGATACGGTGTGTTAAGGGTTAGTAGTTTGTGGTAAGAAGCATATGTGAAAACTTGTATACAGAAAAGACGCTTGTTAAAAATCGTCATCACAGATTATAAGTAAAGTATTAGGGTGACGGGGATAATGATGACCAATGATAGTTGCATCGGTTTGTTCTGTGGCTGATGAAGCTAGCGCTTACTGCTTAGGCGCCACTTTAAGTTTCCGACAAGCTATCAGTGAACCGTTAGAATTGATTTGCTATAAAGGGTCTACTAGGAACAAATAAAGTTCTAAAGATATTGTTTTATGACTTCATCTCCCTGTGAACATAGAAGTACATAGGCTTCATTAGTCCTTGATCATATACACGACCGTTTTCATATGTGTATACATATATGTTTGATATAAGTGTGATATAAACTGCTTACTTACGACTATTTTGGTTATGCAAATACAGACGATTCATGTTATATAGGAATTTGATGCATTACGTCTATTTTTACGGTTAGATTGATATAGTCTGCTGGTGTTGATTTTTATGTGGTTATCACTTTTCGTTTGCAGAATTTTTATTGTCAGCAGAGGTTACGCTTGAGTCTCTTGAAATATACACAACCCATGAATGGATAACATCCTCGCCCACAGTTTACTTTCTATGTGACAAGGAGAACAAGACGGTTTTACCAGATGTCAAGAAGACAAAGACTGTATACACTTTCAGGGCTGAAGAATCTTTTCAGGTATAAATAAGAAAATGAGACTTTCCAACTGCTATCCTTACTAGTTATTTTCTTTTACTCTAGGGGTTTGTGATATCATCATTAACACAAATCTTTTCAGGTAAAAATGTCTTGTTTAGTTGTCGTTTTATTTATCAAGGTTTAAGAAAACCGAGTTACGTTGTAGGTACAGGTAGCAACATGGGAGGGTCAGTTGGGTTGGGTGAATCGGGCTGATCCATAGCCACTTTTTTGCCATATCTATGGTTTCTGTAAATAGTTAATGTGTATGATTACAAAACTATCTCACAAAATGTTTATTAATTAGGCGATTTTAGAGGATGTAAGAAGTAAAATTCGTTTTGGGCGCCTTTCGACCTATTTGAGATTAAATATAACAAATATTGACCCTTTTTAAGTAAATTGGTCACAATTGCCGCCCCAATTGTTGGTCACTCAAGAGCAGTTTATATGATCCGCACTAATTATATCTTTAAGGAACGATGAATTTCAGTGTTTTTTTATTTCCTATCATAAATGCATTTGATTGACTCATGGGATTGTAATATCCAAACAGGTATTTGGGGCAGTACATGTTATATCATGATTGCAGTGTATTTTTGGAAACTGACTTTAATTGGTGCTTAATATTTTCAGCCTCTTACCGTTTTTACTAGTAAAAAATGCAAGCGATGTGGGTTCTACGAAGAGGATCGTCTCAAGTCCGATGATGTGTTTGATGAGTGGGAATTCTGTCCTGCTGATTTCAAAACCTCTGATGGTCGATATATCCGCACCAAAGGCAAGGAATTCAATGCGACATTTGTGTGCCATAAGTGTGTGGATGGTAAATTCTTTCTCTAGCTTATATGCATTTTATATACAACCTTAGGGTTTGGGGTAGTTTGAACCCTGGACCATTTCTTTTCAGGTAGGGGCTTTCCCGTTGCAATAATATAGTAGGAGTGTTTGAATGCTTGTTTTGTAATCACTTGTAGTATTATTGCAATTTGAAGCTGCAATATTCAGAGTCTAATGTATGGATATAAACATTCTCTAAGTGTCTATATGGTTATCATTTGTCTAACTTTATGTTTACATAGAGCCATAGAGGTTTAAAATTGAGTGTCATGCTAGCTGTAGGAAAACCAACTAATGTATAAGATGTTTCTCGTTTTCTCACAAGAATGTTTTTTAAGCCATTTTATCTGTTAATTTTATTTAATAATCACACTTCTCTAAACACTGTAACGCGTGATTAATTGATTAAATTTTTTGACATGGTATAGTCCCTTTCAAAACACATATTCAAACGCTCCTTACGCTCAATACAAATTTTTTTAGGATGTTCACTCATGATAGCGTTTATTAAAAAGTCAATGAGACCATCAACAGGCTCAAAGCCTTCTTGTATCCTGCACATAAGTTTATAACAGTCCAAATCCTACCTCTTTTTATTATTAAAAGTATTTTATGACAATAACCGAAAATTGCTGTTATTGACACAGGAATGAACTCAGATACCTCACTTGATGAAAAAGATAACGGGATGCACTGGTCCATAATAATCATTGGCCTAAGTGTCGTGGCTTCAACTGTACTATTCATCGTGGGACTAGTTGTGGCATACAAGTATTGGCAGAAGAGGAAGAGACAACGTGAACAGGCTCGGTTTATGAAACTATTTGAAGATACAGATGACATAGAAGATGAGTTAGGTCTTGGTCCTCTCAGTGATTCAATTTAACGAATTTTTTCCTGCTGTTTTCTTTTCTGCTTGATTATTTGTATATATAAAGCGGTTGAGCATCTTTAACGGGGTTATTATATGGGTTGATATGGTAATGACATTTTCTTTAGGGCATGGCCTAGCTCTTGGTAATTTGTGTTGTATACCAAATTTAATTTTATTGACATATAGAGAAAATTCTAGTTTTTCGATGCCATTGTTGACTCTTTTATGTGTGTTTTCGTATTTCATTTAGTTTGAAGGCCAAGAAATGGTATAACCAGTGTTATCCCAATAGGCAAGATAGGTGGGTCGCACCTTTTGCTCTAATTTTTTAAGATTCTCATAACTATCTCATCAAATATGATTACAGAAAATATACTTTTCTATCATATTTAGTGCTTGAATAAGATTTTTCCTTAGGTGGGTTTCATGCCTTAAAAAACACAGTTTGGGAGAAAAATGAGACTGTTTTTAGCTACTTATTTTTTTTTATATCTTATTTATGTGTTTGATCATTTAGGGATTAAACATAACCCTAATCGGCAGTAGCCAGTAGGTATTTGCTAATCAAAAGGCTACCATGTCACGTTAGTTATAATACATTACCAATTTACCATCTTGCTTATGGCCTTGTGAATGATCTGTATGTAGCAACGACTCAACGAGCATGGTGCCACCTTAATGCGTGGGTGTCATTTTGTGCGTATTTTAAAACAATCTCTCTGTATTAACATATGCATACGAGTTCTAGTTCAGATATGTTTTTGAGCTCACGTTTTATTCAGATCAATCAATATCCTTGTCTGAAGTATCCTTGTTCCCTTCTTAATTTTCCTTTCTCATTGCGATTCAGTTTTGAGCTGAGACTCAAAGTTGCCGGAGGCTAGTGTGACGGCAGTCCACTCGTGTATTTTTCTAGAGATGAGCTTTTCGAACCTCTATAATAATTAAATATTCGTTATGAAAGGACTATTTAAACCTTAATGCTCTCGAATGTTTTGTTTAAGTTCTTTGCTCTTAAGTTAGTCGCGTAATTTTTTTTTACTTTTTTGATGAGTGGCTATCGAATTCAATGTTTATATATAAATTCAAGCTTTTCTAGTTGCTTACTCGAGCTGAGCTCAAGCATGGATAATTAGAGCTTGTCGAGCTATTGAGCCAAGCTAAAGCCTACTTTATAATTTCCGAGCCGAACTCAAGCCTTGTCACGCTCGAGCTCGGCTTGACTCGATTACAACTCCAATTTTGTAGACTCAAGTTTAACATCAACAAAAGATAATTTATTTGGGCTTCAAAAAAGAATTATTAATGTTTTATTAAGGTTTAAAATCAGCACAAGATAATTCGTTTGGGTTTCCAAAAAAAAAAATATATTAAAAATTAATATTTGGCTAAGAGCGATATGGTTGATTGTGAAGATTAAGTTCTAGTCATTTATTCTTTAAAAAGAAATGTATTAAAAATTATTGTTTAGCTATGAGCGGTTGATTGTGTAGATTAAATTTTAGTCATTTATTCTTTTAAACAACCATGTTTTTGGGCGAATGAGATCATAGTCTTTAATGTATTTTCTAAAACTATGTTCTCTCCATATTTATAGATTTAAAACGTAATATGTGAACAAATTCCTATATTTCATAAAAATCAACATAACAACAAAAATACTATGTAATACATTATCTCATTGGAACAAAGTATGAGATAAGTAAAATATAGAGTATAAACCCAAACCCGAATATACCGATCTAAAATGAAACCACCCTGAGTAGACATGAACCTATCAAACCCCAACCCTAAATAGGGTCAAGTTCGGGTGTGTTTTCTATTACCTTCTCCAAAGTGACCCAACCCAGATTGACCAAAATCCGACCAACCTACCCTATTCAGTGCCTTACTCATGGCTAAAAACTTTTTACATTTTATAAGGTTTTTAATAGCTTAAAAGTGTTGTTAAATCTACCAAGACCGAAATGGAATGATTCTATCTTGTGGGACTGAACTATAGTTTTCAAAAGTTGAGGGGCAAAATCGAAAGTTTATTTGACCCTTTGGGAAAATTGTATATTACAACGTATGTGTTTTAGGTCAAGCAACGAGAGGGAGGCTAGCTGTGTTCTTAGCTGCCAATCGCCATTGAAATAATGAAACGAAAACATAGTACACAACATACGTTGTTAGAAGATCGAATAAGCTGGTTACCAGATTGCTTACTTATCGAAATCATCTCTCGTTTACCTTACACTAAATACGCCATAAGAACAGGTATACTTTCCAAACGATGTCAACATATTTGGCCTCAACTTCCTAATCTCATTATAGCACATGAATATATGGATGAATATGATTTCCCCCAGTTCTACTCGTCCATCAAAAGAATTATAAGTCAACGTGGCCAATCGAACCTCAACAAATTCCAACTGCATGCATATTACACCGATCAGACTAAATCTCAAGTCCACAATTGTATTGGTAATGCTATTATTCATAACGTTCAAGAGGTTGATTTTGATCTGAGTCATTATCCAGATATTGATTATTACAACGAATGGTTTGTTTTACCTTCTTTTTTTTTCACCAGTTCAAGTTTTATTCATCTCACATTGTGTACCTGCATATTTGAACACACGCATGTCGTTAGTTGGGAAAACCTCAGGACTTTGCATATTGAAGAAGCGGAATTAGACCAAGATGTGATTAAAAATATTTTATCCGGAAGTCCTCTTTTGGAAACTTTGGAGTTGGCTTGTTGCTATGGTTTAGAGCGGATTGATATTCCTAACATGAGTGTTAAGAACTTGGTGCTCTTTGGAAGCTTTGATTCAGATTATATGGATATGGTCGAAATCAATGCTCCTTTTATTTTGTCACTAGCATTCAAAGGATATTTGTTATCGCCGGATCTTGTATTTCTAAATGTGTCTTCCGTAATTATAGCTGAACTAGATTATTCTCAAAACCTACATAATCCGCCTGGAGAAGTGCATGAAAAGATGCTCAAAGGATTAATACTAAGCCTTGGCCATGTCAAGGAGGTTAAAATTGGGAAAAGATGCTTAGAGGTAAACCTTTCTTTTTTACTTTGGCAATTTGCATTTTAGTGGTTGTTTGGAAACAAACCATGGAGCGTTGACGTTTTTCTTTCATACTCCTTTTTTGTTGTTGAGGGGTGTAATTGCCTTGATAACAATCAATTTTATTATTTTTTTTGTAATCATGATTTCCGACCTTTTTGGCCGACTAATCCACGGGGTTAGAACCCATCGTCACACAAAATCAAACCAGGAAAAGCCCTCCCTTTTCATGAGGTTGGCGTGGCCACTTAAGGTTGTTTGCACCTAGCAGATTCATATAGGGAAACCATTTTTTATTTTATATATTTTTTTCACTATTTTGTTGGCAGGCTCTCACTGGTTTAAAAGCAAAAGGTTTCATATTTCCATCAAACTTGAAGGTTCTTCAAGAGATTGATTCAAACTGAAGCAGAGACCCAGAAGAACTATTGCTTAATCATGGTCCTAATGTTGAAGAAGTAAGTTGATTGATAGTACTTTGAATTTATGTTTAGTCTAGATATGGTTTAAGCATTCCAAATGCATTTTAATTTAGTACTCGCAAACTATTTTGTGTCAGCAGATTCTCTATGATCATTGTCTCTATTATTGTAATTCTACCCTGTTCATTTTTTGGGTATATCACGCTAATGATGAAATGCTTTATATGGTTATTGTTGTTCGAGTAATAAAATGATGAATGTTGATGGTAGGATTGCTGACTCGTAGTTGCAGATGGGAGTGTTGTCCCAACTTTCTCTCGATTAGTATATAAGTTGCAAAGTGAATATTGAATAAGTAAATTGTATTATGTTTCTAACATTGTAATCGATGCATGCTTACATATATATATAGGTTGTGAATCGGTGTGAATGAACCGATGCACCCTTTCCTTTTGACCAACCGAAATAACTTAACATGAATAACTAACTTTCGGTTATTAAGTTTCTTTCTAACATGTTTGGTCCTTTGTGTTTTAACTAATACACAATAAGCAATGATAAAGATTATTCGGTCCACAGGGAGTTCATGGTTACGTGACATTTATTTAATGGGTAGCTTTTACCATTGAATAATCTTTTGATCAAATTATAGGGTTAGTTTAGTCAAGCAATGAACATTTTGCAAACATATTGTTTACATGACAAGGAGCATTCATACTGATTGCATACATGTATCGACACCGGCCTACAAAAACTGAAACATTATATAATTACATTGAACTATATGCAATGTAATCTGTTTGAGCTTCATCCGTTCGTTGCTTCATATCAGTCTTATTTCTTTTTCTTCTGCTTCATTTGTTAAAGGAGAGCCCTTTTTATTTCATTTCCTGTTTTTTGTCCTCCATTCACACTGCTGATAAGTTTCCTGTATCCATCTTCCACTCACAATAATCCTTGATCTTATTAATTTCAGAATCAAGACATGCGTGCCCACAACACACATCGTCTTTGGTTACAAAAGATAGATAGTGTCCGAGTTTGAAAGCAAAATTTAGTAGTTGGTTGTTGTTGTTTGTCTTGAATATTCTGAAAATTAAACGACGTGTAAAATATTACAGTTCAAACTTCAAAGGGTGGGTAGGAATTGCAGTTAGTTTGATTTAAGAATGTAGTGTTTTGAGAAGGAATAATTGATTAAATGACAGAAAGTGATTTGTTTGTTGCATGTTTCCTATATGCGTCTCTTTTCTCATAGGAGTGGTTTTATTGGTTCTTAAGTCGCCATATTGAAAGAAGTACTACATTAGTTATTTGTTTGCGTAACCCTTAGACCAAATGTGTCACACCTGAAACAAATTTGTGGTCATCATTGTTGGAAAATTTAGTGCACTTGTGGGATTAGTTCACACCTTGTAATGGGTTAGGAGGTACGAAGTGTACACCCATAAGGTCCATGAACACCCTGACTCTTATAGTGGTTTGTATTGGTAGTACTAGTAGAAAGTACTGCTGGTGAAAGTACTGCTTGAGAAAAGTACTGCTTGTGGAAAGTACTGCTTGTGGTTTCCACTGATAAGCAGTGTTTCCACTGATAGGCAGTGTTTCCACTGAAGTGGTGTATCCACTGCTAGTGCTATGAAAGTACTGATAAGCAGTTTTTCCACTGATAGACTGTATTTCCACTGCAAGTGAAAGTACTGCAAGTGAAAGTACTATGGCTTCTCGTTGATTGTTTTTGATGTAGAAACAGAATTTGTTTCGGTGTATATAATCCTTGCTCTTGATGCCAAATGTTGTCCCAACTTTCTCTCGATTAGTATATAAGTTGAAAATTGAATATTGAATAAGTAAATTGTATTATGTTTCTAACATTGTAATCGATGCATGCTTACATATATATATATAGGTTGTGAATCGGTGTGAATGAACCGATGCACCCTTTCCTTTTGACCAACCGAAATAACTTAACATGAATAACTAACTTTCGGTTATTAAGTTTCTTTCTAACATGTTTGGTCCTTTGTGTTTTAACTAATACATAATAAGCAATGATAAAGATTATTCGGTCCACATTCTCCTCCTTAATCTTGATCGTTGCTTTTCTTTAAATCTTGAACTCCGAGCATTTGTCGCATTGTCGTGAACTTCAATCTTGGTAGAGCCTTTGTTAGAATATCTGCTCTTTGTAGTTCTCCGCTGACATGTTCCACATTGATATGTCCATTCTCTACACATTCTCGAATGAAATGATAGCGAATGTCGATGTGTTTACTTCTTCCATGAAAAACTGGGTTTTTGACTAATGCTATTGCTGAAATGTTATCTACCCTCAGCGTTATCTTCTTTTCTTCATTCCCAGTTAATTCACTAAGTAATCTTTTTAACCATAAGGCTTGACATGCTGCTGCAGTAGCCGCCATGAATTCTGATTCACATGATGATAGCGCCAATGTTGGTTGCTTCTAAGTACACCAGGTAATAGGTGACTCTCCAAAGTAAAATACTATCCCCGTAGTTCCTTTTCCTTGATCAGTGTTGATTCCATAACTACTGTCGCTATAACCTGTAATTTTGCAGCCGCCTTCTTTCTTGTAAATTATGCCATGCTCCTGTGTTCCTTTGATATATCAGATTACTTGCTTTACTGCCTTTAGGTGATGATCCTTCGGGTCTTGCATAAATCTGCTGAGTAGTCCGACTGAATAACTAAGATATGGTCTTGTATGTAGTAAGTATCTGAGACTTCCAATTAAGCTTCTGTAGTAAGTTGCGTCAACTGAGTTACCATCTTCCGCCTTGACCAACTTAGTACCGGGATCCATTGGTATCTTCGTATCATTACTATCTGTCATACTTGTCTCTTTTATGATCTTGTTAATATAGCCTGTTTGCTTGATTGTAATCTCTCCTCCTGTCTGTGTAACTTCTATCTCAAGGTAATAAGCTAACAATCCTAAGTAGCTCATTTCAAACTTTTCTTCCATCTGGGATTTAAATACTTCTAATTCCTTTCTTGGAGTGACCGTGATTATTAAATCATCTACATAAACTCCAACTATAAGTGTAGAGTTCTTATTCCGCTTTGTATAAACTGCTTGTTCGAGATTACATTTCTTAAAGTCTAAAGACTTTAATGTTTGATCAAGCTTCACATTCCAAGCTCTTGGTGCTTGCCTTAAGCCATATAGAGCTTTAGTAAGCTTATAGAATTTTCCGGTGTTTTCTTGTTGAATAAATCCTTCAGGTTGTGTAACGTAGACTTCTTCTTTTAAATCTCCATGTAAAAATGCTGATTTTACATCTAAATGATGTACTTGCCATCCATGATATGCCGCTAATGCTAATATCAACTGAACTGTCTCTATTCGAGCAACTGGTGCAAATACTTCATCGAAGTCTATCCCTTGTTCTTGTACATAACCTTTTGCTACTAACCGTGCTTTGTATTTGATGATGTTCCCTTTTGCATCCCTCTTGGTCTTGTAAACCCATTTGTAACATATTGGATTTCACATACACATCATAATACAAACATAAGTAGGCATATACTATGGTTTTAGAGAGAGAAAGTTAGAGGTTTGGGAACTTTAGTGAGAGAAAGAAAAATCTTATTATGAGCTCCAACTCTCTTCCTTGGGAGGTAGAGAGTATTTATAGTCTTAATACAAAACGCCACCTAACGGGCTGTGGATCAGGCATACAGTGGGTAAAGACCCGTCCGTCCTCCACGGTGATACTTAAACTAAATACTAATCAACTTATAATAATCTACGACTACGAGCTTTCTAATGATTACATATACTTGAGGTGACCGACTCTTTAATAACTGGATTTACTAAATCCTAACAATCTCCCCCTAAGGGAGGTCACCTCAAACACACATTAAAAATTACATTGAATACAAACAGATATTACATTACAAAATTGTTCTTGCATTCTTGATGTAGTACTTTGCTCTGAAGCTCGTAGTCATTGATTCTTCACATTGCATGTTTGGTTAAACCAGGTGGAGGTCTTTTGCTGATCCACGTGATAATGAGTTTTGAGCCAGCTTTGAGATCATCAGCTATAATACATCTCTGACTCTTCCATTGTGGTGTTGGTATTATGTGATGTTGTGACATTTGGACCGACATGCTCACATTCTGGATCATGATATATTCTCATCAGAGTAGCGGAAGCTTTCGTTGATTCATGATATTAGCAATAGCGTAGCAGAAGCATGGAGTGAAAATATCAGAGTCATTGATGCACTAATCATGATTTCCTTAGATATGAATGTGTTGTGTGAGCATGCGGCTATGAATTGACCGCTCCATTCTGATCAGCTGCAAACGTCGGGTGTTCCTGCATAAAACAGTTAGCAATAAAGCACACAAGAGTGTCTTTGATCACTTTTGTTGAATTGAGGTACACGGCCCACGGTTCCTCGTTGATCAATACAAGTACTGCCTGTGATCATGTATAATTCCGAAGATTTTCCTTGACAGGGTTTCGCAGCTGCTCTAGCCGTTCTCAAACCGGAACGTCTCAAAGAAGACAACACGGAGTGAGTGAACCAGCGAATTGAGATTCACTGATTGATAAAAAGAGATTTGAAAAACAATCGTGTATCGCTCAATAGAAATCGTTTTTGCAATACAACGAAGGTTTTAATGAAAATCAATTATCAATCATAAACACCTTTTATTTTGAAATATTTGTACACAGTCGATGTGCTAAAGAAAAGAGTTTTTAAGCACAACGACCGGTTTTTCAAAGGTATCCGTCAATCCATAACCTGAACCAGGATTGATTCAAAAGATTGAATCTCCCCATTGTTTCTGTTCAGTTGTCACATGGTTGATCTATTGAATAGATCTTACATGCCACCCACCAGGAGCTTGTTTGATGTTGGCTCCAGAAGGTTTTCCATCTTCATTGTGAATATGTATGCATATCCCTCAGATGTTCTGGAAATACCACAAGGATAATGCGTAGGACTCATAAGATATAATCTCTCTTTCCACATTGTGTGAAACAGAGAGTCTTCTTTAAAAGTGTCCTAATGAGATTTATTGATGATCTCGTGGCTCTAGACTCAATTGTGCATATTTGATTCCTATGCCGGAGACTAGGGAGAGGGTCTCCTTCTTCAATACCAACTATCTCTAAGAGAAAGTCGATAGATTATGTCGGTTCCCCGTGAGAATGAAACAAGCCCTTTTAAGAGGAACTTGAGTAGCTTGGGAAGTTTAGTGCAGTGCATCACTGGGTCCATGATGTCTTGTCTTCAATACCAGTGTTACCTTAGTAAAAACCAGTAGCATATGTATTGAACCCGGTTTCTGCCCTAAGGTTGAATTATTGGAGGGCTATTTCTTTTCACCCCTTTTTCTCATTCATTTTTTTTATTCTTCAACCCCTTCAGTGCTTACCGAGACTTCATAACTAGAACCTTGTTGGGTTTATTCCAGTTCTAGCTCAATCTCAGTCGGCACTCTTCCCATTTCTCATTTTTCTCCTTTTTTTTCATCATACCTAAGGACTCTACACTATCTAGCGGATTGTCCCTGGGTAGATCCCTCCAGTTCTGGCGGATCATGGGAACAAATACCTAACCTTATCAACCTTATATCACCATACATAAAGTAAATTTGGTCAGTCTATTTGGTATTGTTCATCTGCCATTGGAACCAATTGAAAACCATTTGAAAATCAATCAAGATACTTGTGATATATTATCAAAGCATTTTTGTACCTGAATTGTTTTTGATAATTTTTGAAGCAGAGCCCCCCCTCAACATGTGCATCACGCATCATTTTGTAATGGAAATAATTTTCATCTTTGAGGGATTGGCTTGCATCTAAGAGTAGTTATATGAAGAATGTGGTTTTCAAAATAGTTGCTCCCCCTTAATATGTGCATGGAAAATTGAAGATGTTTTGCACATATTAGGAAAAGACTGCACATTGAAATAAATTGATCACGTTTGAAATCTTAGTGGTTTAAGATAGATGCTCCCCCTCAACATGTGCATGGAAATTTAAAATCGTTTGGCACATGTGGGAAGGAGAGCTTGTACATCCTTATAAAACCATTTATCGGATTATCAGATTAAATCCAATTTAAATCACAAATTCTCCCCCGATCACAATTGTCAAATCATTTGAGATTTGTGATCTCTGTAGATTTAAATTGATTTTGAAAGCTTTTAAGGAGAATTGTGACTTGATTATGAAAACGTTTTAACTGATACGGATAGGATTTTGAGACTTTAAACTCCATTGATTAAACATGCATGATTATCTTTTGACAAACAATTGTATGACAAATAACCTTTTGATTTAATTGAAATCATTCTCCCCCTCAATCAATGACATAAGTTGTTGATTGAGAGATAAATGTTTTTGACAAATGTTAAGTCCAGATGATTTTCAAAAATATAGTCCGAGTTATTTTTCAAAGCAATTAGTTTTCATTATATAGTAAGTTATTGTTTATAGAATCAGAGCAAGAGATTTGAAAAACCAAGATAAAGCATGGCTCTGTTCTTTCATTGAAGAGCAGGTTACTGCCTGAAATGACAATAAACCATTTTTTTTCACTTTCTCCCAAAAATATTTTTTGATTTTTTGATTTTTTTTTTGAAAATTCGAACAACTTCTAAAGTCCCATGTCATTCTTTGAATGACAACATAAAGATCGTAGATATTTATCGAATCGAGAAAAACACGACAAAACGACAATATATATATATTTTTTGGAATTTTTCAAGATTTTTCAAATTTTTATGGATTTTTTGAAAGTTTTATATTTTTCTATTTGCTTTTTGAAAATTTTGTAATTTAGTATTTTGTTTTTCGAATAGATATTTACAAGAGATAGATGAAGGAAAACCTTTTACTCCTCTTCTTCCTCTTGAAGACGTTTGAGTGTTTCCGGTTGTAGGCTCTTAAGACCAAGTCGTGGAAGGATAAACTCAAAACGTTCTCTAAGAAGAGCTTTGGTGAAGATGTCTGCTAACTGGTATTCAGTCCTCACAAAGTATAGTTCCACCACACCGGTTTCAACTTGCTCCCTGATGAAATGATGTCGAATGTCGATGTGCTTTGCTCTTGAGTGTTGTACGTTATTGCATGAGAGAGCAATAACACTTTTATTATCACAGTACAGAGGGATTTTGTTGAATTCAAAGCCATAGTCAGATAATTGGGATCTCATCCATAGAATTTGAGCACAACAAGATGACATGACTATGTATTCAGCCTCTGTAGAGGAAATAGAAGTACTCATTTGCTTCTTTGAAGACCAACTCACAAGCTTATCACCCAAAAACTGAGCACCTCCAGATGTACTTCGACGTGTATCTTGACATCCTGCATGATCAGCATCTGCATAGGCTGTTAGTGACATACCGGTGTCCTTCGGGTACCAAAGTCCCATGTTGATGGTTCCTTGGAGATATCGAAAGACCCGTTTAACCGCTTCAAGGTGCTTTTTGGTAGGCTTTGCCTGGTATCTAGGACACATGCAAACAACGAACAAGATGTCTGGTCTACTAGCTGTGAGGTACATCAGGGATCCAATCATACTACGATATTTCGTTTGGTCTACCATGATCCCTGAGTGGTCCTCATCCAGTTTAGTACGCTCAATCATGGGAGTGTCAACAGGGTCACAAGAATCAAATCCAAATTTCTTTAAAATCTCATTTGCATATTTAGATTGATTAATAAAAATGCCTCCGGGACTTTGTGAAATTTGTAATCCCAAGAAAAATGACATTTGTCCCATCATTGACATTTGAAATTTAGAACCCATTTCATTTGAAAAACGGTACAAGGACCCTTTTTGCATAAAGTTCCATTTTAAAATATCCAAGGACCAATTTTGCAAATTTTCAAACTTTAGGGACCTTTTCTGCCATTTGACCAAAGAATCATTCAAGGACCAATTTTAACAACTTAGAATATTTTAGGGACCTTGAATGATAAAATTCCACATTTTTGAATTCCAGGGACTAGATTTGACAACTTTTGAAACTTGAGGGACTAAAACTGCCAATTTTGCAAACTTGAATCATTTTTCATCTGATTTTGATATTTTTGCATTTAAAACACATAAAACACTGATTTGTGATATTTTCATCATTTTGATGCGTTTCTGAGTGTTTTCAGATGATTTTGTAGTTTAGATTGTACAAAAAAATGATGAGTATTTAGACACTCATCAATACCCCACACTAAGATATTGCTAGTCCCTAGCAATGATTTAGAACTTTAATGGATTTTAAAAACTCTTTACCAAAAGCCATCACTTCTGGAGTAGCCAATTGTTTTGGTTCAAGTAAGAACCTTGGTACAACGATAACCAAATGATTTTGAGCAAATCATAAGCTGTAAACGGATTTGATTTGTCTTTACCAGAAGCCGTTTGCTCTGGACTAGCCAACTCTTAGATAAATTATCAATATTATCTTTGGTGAGCTGATTACCAATTATGGTTTTTCCACTGCCTTTACCACAAACCATAAACTTGCGGGCTAGCCAACTCTTCACTTTTTAGGATATGGTGAGTTGAATACCATACAATTTTGGGCAAATTGCAAGCCATAAACGGATTTGAGATATCTTTACCAAGAGCCGTTTGCTCCTGGATTAGCCAATCCTTTTGTTTATTAGACATGGCGGACTGATAACCATATGTTGAGTAAGTGAAAAACACTTACTCCAAAAAAAATTTTTGGCCAAAAACGGGGGAATAGGGCGGATAATACATAAAATTCGTGAGAATTCCCCCCCACACTTAGAAATGAATATTGCCCTCAATATTCAAAGTACCGGCGGTCATGCCGAAACTGAGAACGTAAAAGGGAAATACTACGGCCATTATTTGGAAATGATTTTTTTTTTTTTTTTTTTTTTTAACTGAAAAGATTTTATATACAACAGTGTGGGGCAACTCCCCCACACTAGGGTGGTAGAACAGAGAAAGAAGACAGAAATATGGGTGAAAACCCATATGGTGTGTGCTAATGTTTTTGATTACCGAGTCACTAGCTTGACTCGATCCCCGCATTCATTGGTTCATGGGGAATGTTTGTAGATCCGGGACAATCACTGGTGGAATGTCCTCTCCAAAGTAATGCTTCAATCGATGACCATTCACTTTAAAATTTGGACCATCAGGCTGAGATAATTCAATGGTGCCATAAGGATAAACCTTAGTGATAGTAAATGGACCAGACCAACGGGACTTAAGCTTTCCCGAGAAAATCTTCAATCTTGAATTGAAAAGAAGGACTCGATCACCAACGTTAAAAACGCGGTTCTTGATTTTAGAGTCATGAATCTTCTTTGTCTTTTGTTTATAGATCAAAGAGTTCTCGTATGCTTGATCACGAAGTTCATTTAATTCATTCATTTGAACTTTTCTGTGATCACCAGCTGTATGAATATCGAAATTTGCATGCTTCAAGGCCCAGTATGCCTTGTGCTCTAACTCAATCGGAAGATGACATGCCTTTCCGTACACTAGCTTGTATGGAGTACACCCGATGGGTGTTTTGTAAGCTGTACGGAAAGCCCAGAGTGCGTCATCCAGTTTATCCGACCAGGATGCACGGTTTTCGCCTACTGTCCTTTCAAGAATTCTTTTAATACCACGGTTGGAAACTTCCACCTGCCCACTTGTTTGGGGGTGGTATGCAGTAGAGAGACGGTGGGTAACACCATACTTTTGCATGACACGATCAAATTGATCGTTGCAAAAATGTGTACCACGATCACTGATTATTGCTCTCGGAGTTCCAAACCTGGCAAAAAGGGATTTTAAAAACTTCACAACAACTCGGGCATCATTGGTAGGTAAAACTTTTGCTTCAACCCATTTTGAAAAATAGTCAACAGCCACGAGTATGTATTTGTTTCCTCTAGAAGATGGAAATGGCCCCATAAAGTCAATACCCCATATGTCAAAGATCTCACAAACTTGAATGGCATTTTGTGGCATTTCATTTTTTTGAGATATATTTCCATGACGTTGACAAGCGTCACAGGTTTTGACAAAATCGTGGGCATCCTTGTAAATTGTGGGCCAATAAAACCCGGAATCAAACACCTTTTTGGCGGTGTAGTTTGGACTATGATGGCCCCCGGTGGGTCCAGCATGGCAAGCTTTGAGAATGTCAATAGCTTCCTGTCCATAAACACACCTTCGGATGACTTGATCCGCACAGATTTTGAATAAGTAGGGGTCGTCCCAGAAATAATGTTTAACATCTTTGAAGAATTTGTTCTTCTGTTGGGTCGACATCCCTTTCACAATGAAGTTACCCGCATGGTAATTTGCGAAGTCAGCAAACCATGGGGTGGTAGAATTTCCACGAAAAGAAACCGCATTGAGTGTCTCGAGAGGAAATGTTTCATTTATTTCCTTTTTCTCGAAAACATCTTGGTGAGGGTTTTCTAATCTGGACAGATGATCAGCAGCCAGGTTCTCAGCTCCTTTTTTATCACGTATAATGATATCAAATTCTTGCAGGAGGAGAATCCAACGGAGCAATCTCGGCTTTGCATCTTGTTTTGCAAAGAGATATTTGAGAGCCGAGTGATCCGTATACACCACGCATTTGGTCAAGATTAAGTACGGCCGAAACTTCTCAAATGCATACACCACGGCTAATAGCTCTTTTTCTGTGGTGGTGTAATGGGTTTGAGCTTCCGTCATAGTTTTACTTGCGTAGTGGATAGGCTGAAAATGCTTGTTTCTACGTTGTCCTAAGACTGCACCGATAGCAAAATCACTTGCATCGCACATGAGCTCAAAGGGTAAATCCCAGTCGGGAGCAACGAGAATGGGTGCTTCAGTAAGCTTTTTCTTTAATGTTTCAAAAGCTTCGATGCACTCAGGTGAGAAGATAAAAGGAGCATCTTTTTCAAGAAGATGAGTCATAGGCCGGGCGATTTTAGAAAAATCTTGTATGAATCTGCGATAGAAACCGGCATGACCTAGAAAACTCCTAATACCTTTGACGGTAGTAGGATGAGGTAATTTAGCAATAACATCGACTTTTTCTCTATCTACCTCAATCCCATTTTTTGAAATTTTATGGCCAAGGACTATGCCTTCTTTGACCATAAAGTGGCTCTTCTCCCAATTTAGACAAAGATTGGTGTCTTGACACCTTTGAAGCATTTTTTCTAAATGGGAGAGACATGTTTGAAACGAATCCCCAATGACCGAGAAGTCATCCATAAACACCTCCATTGTTTCCCCGATCATGTCGTGGAAAATGGCCATCATACATCGTTGGAACGTGCCAGGAGCATTACATAAGCCAAAAGGCATACGTTTGTAGGCAAAAGTTCCATATGGGCAGGTGAATGTGGTCTTCTCTTGATCCTGTGGATCAATGGGAATCTGAAAGTAACCCGAGAAACCATCAAGGAAACAATAGTATTCATTCCCTGCTAATCTCTCAAGCATTTGGTCCATGAAGGGTAGAGGAAAATGGTCTTTTCGGGTGGCGTCATTCAACTTACGATAGTCAATACACACACGCCATCCCGTAACCAATCGAGTTGGAATTAACTCATTATCTTCATTTGTGACAACAGTTATGCCACCCTTTTTAGGAACACAATGAATTGGGCTAACCCAAGGACTATCCGAGATCGGGTAAATCAATCCTGCATCAAGAAGTTTGATAACCTCCTGTTTGATAACATCATGGATTTTTGGATTCACCCTTCTCTGATGTTGAACTGCTGGTTTGAAGTCATCCTCCATCAAGATTTTGTGAGTACAGAACTCAGGGTTGATACCCTTAATGTCGGAGAGTTTCCAAGCAATTGCTTGCTTGTGTGACTTCAAGACCTTTATGAGAGCAGTCCTTTCATCCTTACTCAAATCTCTAGCAATAATGACTGGCAATTTATCATCACCTTCAAGAAATGCATACTCGAGATGAGGCGGTAAGTCCTTAAGCTCAACCTCAGGAAATTCTTCAGTTTTCTCAACTGACTTGACTTCCTTGTTATGAAGCTTGACGGGAGGGAGAGGAGGAGAAGTGTCCTGATTTAACAACTTCTTTAGAAGAATATCTCCCTCCAGATTAATCTCATTTTGATTAATCTCAGCTGGAATTGAATCACTAGTGTGAGGGGTTGATGATGGATCATCGTTGAGCAACTTCTCAATAAGAAGTATGTCCCCCTCAATGTCAATTGGAGCGTGATCAATTTCCCATGGAACAGAATCACTAGCCAAGTATGTCACACCCTCGCCGGAGGCGGAAACACGAGGTGTAACGGAAGGGAACATAAGCAAAAGATAATAGAACATACCAACATTAATATTAAAAAGAAATAATACACCATTACAATACAAGTTTAGCCGTCATCGGCAAATATATTACAAAGTTTAGTTCCCAAAATATTGAGTTCTTTTACATAATGATTTTGTAGTGACAAGTGAAAACTTCATTATGCAAGACTTGGTAGAAAAAGCTTACTACGATCACCTGAAATGCATGAGAGAAAAACGGGTCAACTATGAAAATAGTTGGTGAGTAAACACGCTTAGCGAAATAAGAAAAATCGTAAGAAATATTCAAAGCTCTCGGTCAACGAAAAAAAATAGTTCTCAAAGCAAAGGCATTGTGTATCCACTCAGTTCCAAATTCCGCCCATACAAAACTTGCAACCTGTGTGTACACAACCCATTGCCAAAAGTAGTATGCCTAAAGATCAAGTATAAACGGTCATAATAGTTCACAATATAGTACCACGAATATAATAATGTAGGGATGCTCCGAACATGGGAGACTTTGCACTGCTCCAACAAGGGAGACTCCTTTGTCACTCGACCACCTAGGCGAGATTTATTGAGAACGTTTGTCACTCGACCACCTAGGCGAGATTTATTGAGAACGCTTGTCACTCGACCACCTAGGCGAGATTTATTGAGAACGTTTGTCACTCGACCACCTAAGCGAGATTTATTGAGAACGTTTGTCACTCGACCACCTAAGCGAGATTTATTGAGAACGTTTGTCACTCGACCACCTAGGCGAGATTTATTGAGAACGCTTGTCACTCGACCACCTAGGCGAGATTTATTGAGAACGTTTCACCAATAAGGCGAGACTTTATAGTGATGCTCCGAACAGGGGAGACTTTGTACGGTTCAATAAGTTCCAACAAGTCATAAATTCGTAATTAAGTTCAAGGATTTGATTCAAGTTCACAAGTTCTATTCAAACTAGTTAATAAAAGTAGTAAACAATTTAGCTCAAGAAAGGTTCATGCATTTCGCCCCAAAATATAGTAAAACGGTAAAAAAAGGGGGATGTGATTACTCACTTGGTAAACTGAGGCGATGACAAAAGTGAGTACACCGAGGTATAATGTGATGTGTTAACCGGGACCTATCACGAATGATATGATATGCAATGAGTTGCAATGTAATGTTATGCATGCACTTCGTATGTTATTTATACCATTAGCGAGTTTTGAAAATATTACTAATCGTCGAAAAATACTCTTTTGACGTCTAGACCCTTCAAAAATGACTTTACCAGTTTTTACGTCAAAATGTCATCCTACAATGGTTTTATAATGATTTTTGGTGAAATTACTACTTTTCGTCGCAAAACAATGTCGTCGGAAAAATCATGAAATTAACAAAAATGGCTTTGGAAAACTAGTCGTAAAACGGTGTACGTCGATCGTTAGAGAACGAACTCGACGGTTTTGGAAAGTTTGTATCGATATCTAGAAGTTTCAGTTCAGGAGTTTTCGTTCAAAAGGTCTCGATCATAAAGATATCAAGGGTTAAAGATAGTGGTTTTTGTTAATGTTGTGCAGAAAATAAGTTTCGGCCAATGTTTAAACATCCGTAAATAATTTATCATAACTCCGCTTGACAAACGGCTTTTTGTTTTGAAAAATATGGTCGGTGAACTTGATTTTACTAAAAGACATTTTGTTCCAAAAAGTTTCACATCATGGTTAAAAACAGCCGCAAACATGGACGTTACAGCTAATGAAATACTTGTAACGTAAAAATAATATAGTTTTTCAGAAAATAATAGTTACGGCAACTTTATGAAAATGTGTATATATTTGTCGTTTCAAATCCGTTTTCTACGTATAATATGTCCTTAGCTTCGTATCGAAGTAAACTAATATATTTTTGATAAGTCGAAATAATTTGTGAAGCTTAAGGCTCGTTTTTGACCCGAAAATACTAAAAACAGCAAAGCTGAATTTTCTGAAAAGTGTTTAATTCGTCGTCAAACTTTAAAAATTCACCACGGCTTCGTTATAACTCCGTTTTTATCCGTTCAAAATGCCACGGATTCGTTTTAAAGTATATTTTCTAAATATCAAGGCCAAAATGTCGTACCATCAGTAGGTTTTTCCAGAAATCCGAATTAAGGACAGAACACCAAAATATAGTTATCGAAAATAGTTTTTCTCGGACAAAACCTATTCTAATCCCTTCAAATCAACTCCAAAGCTAATCTAATCCTACCATACACCTTCTTAGGGTGTCATGGGTTCCTAATCACCATCAAGACCAAAGAATACCATGGGAATATTTATAGGATGACCAATATGTATATATAACTCAATAAATCATGAAAAATGGTATAAATCACATATCATGCATATAAGCTCCAAAAATGAAAAGAAACATATGAAAATGAAAAGGAAGCATGAAAATGGAAGAAACAAGCTTACAAGTGAATATGAGGAGGTGCAAGTGACAAGGTTTAGCCTAAACACTCTTGGTTTTTATTTCAAAACCTAAATAAAGAGTGTAACTAGATTGTAATTACTTGAACTTTGGAAAAACTTGTGATGATCCCTTGATAATTCTATGGAGAACCGGTTCTTGAAGGATGAAAAGAAGAGAGAAGCAAAAAATATTACTAGTCTTGAGTTGTTGTGTAGAATGAAGAATGAAATGAATTTGGAGTATAAGTTACAACTTGTGAGAAAATTTTCAAGCAACATTTAATACATTCACCCCCTTGGTCGGCCAAGGGGGGATGTATATATTAAAAATACATTTTTTTTTTTTTTTAAATATTGTATATATATAATTGTAAATAAAATTGTAAGTAAAATGTTGTGTAGATAAATGTAACTTGTAAGGTAATGGTAACTTTTTGGTACAAGTAAATTTTTAATAGATCAAAATAGAGTATAATGATTTTATAAAAATTGTAAAAATACATTCCTCTTGAAATTTGAGTGATAAGATAATTATCGAGAAATTTTTAAGAAAAGTGTCGTAATAATATAAATTTAACGATTTATGTACCAAATGAATTTAAAACACTAGGAAAACTCAAAATATAGTTTTTATGAACTAGATGTAAGTTTAAAAATTCCTCGGGATCATTTTTGAAGGTAACGGATTAAATATACAAAATAATAACTCACGCGATAAGGATTATTAAATATAAAAATTACGCGTATAAAGTGAAATGAAATGTCGTGAATGAACTAATATAATGAATAATGAGTTTAAGAAACGACCGGAATTTGAGAATTGTGACATTCTTCCCATGTCAGCGGAATCATGTCCTCATGATTCGATTAACGATACTATGGTCCGAACCTCGACAAGAGTTCTAAAAGTTCATGCTCGTACAAACAGTCTAAATGATCATATCAATGCCCATGCGTACAGGTTCCCCATTCAACTAAGTACGTGCCCGTGACCAGATTTGATAGGGTAAACTTATCCAATATCGAACGTAGCTCTCAAAAGACCTTTAGGTAGTCGATTCTAATTTAATCTCACAACTCATCAAACAAGAACTGTCATGAGATTAAACTAAACCGACTTGAGTAAACTTGTCTCTTAGCTTGATTTTCGCAACTCATCAAACAAGAACTGTCACTAGATCAAGCTAGGAAACAAGTTGTTAGAAAGGTAGGATGCCACATCCTTGAATGAAGTCTTTTGAAAGATTCGCTCGATATTCGATTTGCTTACACAATCAAATCCAATCAACAAAATATATAACAACTAAGGTCGATATCAATAGGTCTCAAATTAGTCAATGTCGTGAACGTGTAAAGATTGGAAGGAGGTTATGCGCTCAAAATCATGTCGTACAGAAATAAGATAGTTGTTCAAAGAAATGTACCCGTTAAGCGTTGCGGGCTTCCTCGGTACCCAAATAGAATGCTCGACCACGTGCGGGAGGAATTTCAATGTTCTGATCTTGTGGGCCTTCTATTGCCAACGTCAGGTTTGGACGATTTCCTCCTTGATTGGGAGTTCTTTTCAGCTTTGGACAGGTATTGCGAAGGTGATCTAGACTTCCACACTCGTAACATGCTTTTCTCTGTCCTTGATTTCCAGTTCTGTTTGAGCAATTTTTCGCGAAGTGGCCCGTCTGTCCACATTTGTCGCACCTTCGGCAGTCTCCTGAGTGATGATAATTACATCGAGTGCACAAAGGATGTGGACCTGCATATCCTTTGCGCTCCTGGGTGGTCGCCCCATAGTTCTGGGTTATTCGCTGCCTCTTGTTTTGCTGATTCTGGTCTCGGTTTCCCTGGTGATCCTCCTGTCGCTTTCGTCCATTGTCGTTTGCTTTTGTTAGTTCTCCAGACCTGATCACATCATTTGTCAAGCGATACGCCATATTCACAGCGGCTTGCAGAGTAGTTGGTTTCGACGAAGTGACATCCCTCCTAATTTCTGGTATCAATCCCCATATATATCGGTCAATCAACTTCTCCACAGTGGAAACCATGTGAGGAACCATCCTAGTTAACTCATGGAACCGGATCGTGTACTTGTCGATCTCTACTCCTACCATCAAGTGGTTCCAAAATTCTTCTTCCAGTTTCTGCACTTCATCTTTTCTGCAGTACTCATCAGTTAGTAGTTTCTTGAATGCTTCCCAAGATAATGCATTTGCAGCCCCTCTTCCTCTAGTCTGTAGTTGGTTGTTCCACCAGGTCAATGCTCGACCCTGTAGTAGACCAGCAGAGAACTCAACCTTGTTTCCTTCAGCACATTTCGTGATACTAAGCTTCGACTCAACATTCTCGAACCAGGTTAGCAGTCCAATGGCACCCTCAGTACCATGAAATTCCATTGGCTTACATGTCATGAAAGTTTTGTAGCTGCATCCTTGACCAGCGTTTGAAGTGCCTTCTCCGTTGTTTGTTCGTCTAGCATCGAGATGTGTTATAATTTGAGTGAGTAGGTCCGCTATTTCAGCAGCGTTGTTGTCTGAATTGTCATTGTTGTTTGGGTTGCCGTTGCTGTTGCTTCCTGAGCGTGTGTTTCTTGCAGCCATGATCCTACAGTGGACCAAAACATCGGGTTGAGTAAACGACATTCGAACGGAGTCAGATGAGGTGCAGAACGGTGGTAATGTGTTATAGTGATCGAAACATGACAGGAGCAGAGACATGCTATGTCTAACAAGTCGAAAGATGGAAAAGAGAGGGTATAAATAAGATACGGTAATGTAGACGTGAACGTAAAAACATGCCATGCATACCCACCCGACCAATGCAACTTCAGGTGACCAGACTCAAAAGACTCGACCAAACATGATTTAAAATTATCCTTCTTATCATTGCATGGTTCTTCATAAATTAGACATAGTTGATCAGGCTATGTATAATTTATGAGTAACGATGCAACGATAGGACTAGTTGGCTCGAATGGTGTTCAATGTTTAATAAAATAATATACAAAAAAAAAAATTTTTTTTTTTTTTTTCCGGTTATAGCTGTGATTTTTATTTTTGAAAAATCGGCATTCTCTATAACCTTTGGCTCTGGTACCAATCTGTCACACCCTCGCCGGAGGCGGAAACACGAGGTGTAACGGAAGGGAACATAAGCAAAAGATAATAGAACATACCAACATTAATATTAAAAAGAAATAATACACCATTACAATACAAGTTTAGCCGTCATCGGCAAATATATTACAAAGTTTAGTTCCCAAAATATTGAGTTCTTTTACATAATGATTTTGTAGTGACAAGTGAAAACTTCATTATGCAAGACTTGGTAGAAAAAGCTTACTACGATCACCTGAAATGCATGAGAGAAAAACGGGTCAACTATGAAAATAGTTGGTGAGTAAACACGCTTAGCGAAATAAGAAAAATCGTAAGAAATATTCAAAGCTCTCGGTCAACGAAAAAAAATAGTTCTCAAAGCAAAGGCATTGTGTATCCACTCAGTTCCAAATTCCGCCCATACAAAACTTGCAACCTGTGTGTACACAACCCATTGCCAAAAGTAGTATGCCTAAAGATCAAGTATAAACGGTCATAATAGTTCACAATATAGTACCACGAATATAATAATGTAGGGATGCTCCGAACATGGGAGACTTTGCACTGCTCCAACAAGGGAGACTCCTTTGTCACTCGACCACCTAGGCGAGATTTATTGAGAACGTTTGTCACTCGACCACCTAGGCGAGATTTATTGAGAACGCTTGTCACTCGACCACCTAGGCGAGATTTATTGAGAACGTTTGTCACTCGACCACCTAAGCGAGATTTATTGAGAACGTTTGTCACTCGACCACCTAAGCGAGATTTATTGAGAACGTTTGTCACTCGACCACCTAGGCGAGATTTATTGAGAACGCTTGTCACTCGACCACCTAGGCGAGATTTATTGAGAACGTTTCACCAATAAGGCGAGACTTTATAGTGATGCTCCGAACAGGGGAGACTTTGTACGGTTCAATAAGTTCCAACAAGTCATAAATTCGTAATTAAGTTCAAGGATTTGATTCAAGTTCACAAGTTCTATTCAAACTAGTTAATAAAAGTAGTAAACAATTTAGCTCAAGAAAGGTTCATGCATTTCGCCCCAAAATATAGTAAAACGGTAAAAAAAGGGGGATGTGATTACTCACTTGGTAAACTGAGGCGATGACAAAAGTGAGTACACCGAGGTATAATGTGATGTGTTAACCGGGACCTATCACGAATGATATGATATGCAATGAGTTGCAATGTAATGTTATGCATGCACTTCGTATGTTATTTATACCATTAGCGAGTTTTGAAAATATTACTAATCGTCGAAAAATACTCTTTTGACGTCTAGACCCTTCAAAAATGACTTTACCAGTTTTTACGTCAAAATGTCATCCTACAATGGTTTTATAATGATTTTTGGTGAAATTACTACTTTTCGTCGCAAAACAATGTCGTCGGAAAAATCATGAAATTAACAAAAATGGCTTTGGAAAACTAGTCGTAAAACGGTGTACGTCGATCGTTAGAGAACGAACTCGACGGTTTTGGAAAGTTTGTATCGATATCTAGAAGTTTCAGTTCAGGAGTTTTCGTTCAAAAGGTCTCGATCATAAAGATATCAAGGGTTAAAGATAGTGGTTTTTGTTAATGTTGTGCAGAAAATAAGTTTCGGCCAATGTTTAAACATCCGTAAATAATTTATCATAACTCCGCTTGACAAACGGCTTTTTGTTTTGAAAAATATGGTCGGTGAACTTGATTTTACTAAAAGACATTTTGTTCCAAAAAGTTTCACATCATGGTTAAAAACAGCCGCAAACATGGACGTTACAGCTAATGAAATACTTGTAACGTAAAAATAATATAGTTTTTCAGAAAATAATAGTTACGGCAACTTTATGAAAATGTGTATATATTTGTCGTTTCAAATCCGTTTTCTACGTATAATATGTCCTTAGCTTCGTATCGAAGTAAACTAATATATTTTTGATAAGTCGAAATAATTTGTGAAGCTTAAGGCTCGTTTTTGACCCGAAAATACTAAAAACAGCAAAGCTGAATTTTCTGAAAAGTGTTTAATTCGTCGTCAAACTTTAAAAATTCACCACGGCTTCGTTATAACTCCGTTTTTATCCGTTCAAAATGCCACGGATTCGTTTTAAAGTATATTTTCTAAATATCAAGGCCAAAATGTCGTACCATCAGTAGGTTTTTCCAGAAATCCGAATTAAGGACAGAACACCAAAATATAGTTATCGAAAATAGTTTTTCTCGGACAAAACCTATTCTAATCCCTTCAAATCAACTCCAAAGCTAATCTAATCCTACCATACACCTTCTTAGGGTGTCATGGGTTCCTAATCACCATCAAGACCAAAGAATACCATGGGAATATTTATAGGATGACCAATATGTATATATAACTCAATAAATCATGAAAAATGGTATAAATCACATATCATGCATATAAGCTCCAAAAATGAAAAGAAACATATGAAAATGAAAAGGAAGCATGAAAATGGAAGAAACAAGCTTACAAGTGAATATGAGGAGGTGCAAGTGACAAGGTTTAGCCTAAACACTCTTGGTTTTTATTTCAAAACCTAAATAAAGAGTGTAACTAGATTGTAATTACTTGAACTTTGGAAAAACTTGTGATGATCCCTTGATAATTCTATGGAGAACCGGTTCTTGAAGGATGAAAAGAAGAGAGAAGCAAAAAATATTACTAGTCTTGAGTTGTTGTGTAGAATGAAGAATGAAATGAATTTGGAGTATAAGTTACAACTTGTGAGAAAATTTTCAAGCAACATTTAATACATTCACCCCCTTGGTCGGCCAAGGGGGGATGTATATATTAAAAATACATTTTTTTTTTTTTTAAATATTGTATATATATAATTGTAAATAAAATTGTAAGTAAAATGTTGTGTAGATAAATGTAACTTGTAAGGTAATGGTAACTTTTTGGTACAAGTAAATTTTTAATAGATCAAAATAGAGTATAATGATTTTATAAAAATTGTAAAAATACATTCCTCTTGAAATTTGAGTGATAAGATAATTATCGAGAAATTTTTAAGAAAAGTGTCGTAATAATATAAATTTAACGATTTATGTACCAAATGAATTTAAAACACTAGGAAAACTCAAAATATAGTTTTTATGAACTAGATGTAAGTTTAAAAATTCCTCGGGATCATTTTTGAAGGTAACGGATTAAATATACAAAATAATAACTCACGCGATAAGGATTATTAAATATAAAAATTACGCGTATAAAGTGAAATGAAATGTCGTGAATGAACTAATATAATGAATAATGAGTTTAAGAAACGACCGGAATTTGAGAATTGTGACAAAGTATGCTTCAATCTCTTCCAAGATGAAGTCTCTTCCTTCAAAAGGAGTGATAGAAGGAGTAGAATTGGCTATGATAGGTTGAGAAGATGTGGTGGAATCCCCACTCACAGAATTATGAGAATAACCAAGAATTTCTTGAGAGTACTCTTCTATAGCAACATCAATGATATCTATTCGGTTAACCGACTCAGAATCATAATTTGCGGAGTACCTCGAAGTTTGATCAAGGTTAAAGGTGACAGCTTCATTACCAACACGTAATGTGATTTCTTGCTCAAATACATCAATGAGAGCACGGCCCGTTCTCAGGAATCCTCGTCCAACAATGAGAGGAACCCGATGATCGGCATCAAAATCAACAACCACGAAGTCAGCTGGAAAATGGAACTTTCCTACTTTCACAAATACGTCCTCGGCAATGCCAAGAGGACGGGATATGGAACGATCTACAAGCTCGAGAGTCATGCATGTAGGAGTAAGTTCCGGAAGAGAAAGTTTCTTCCATACTGAATAAGGCATAAGATTGATGCTTGCACCAAGATCTGCTAGGGCAAAGCATTCAACCATTCCTGGGAATACACAAGGTAAGAGAAATTTCCCAGGATCTCCAAGCTTTTCTGGAAGCTTCTTCAAGATAACTGCTGAGCAGTTCTCGTTAAGAGGATTTTTGCCATTTCAAACAGCTTTTCCTTATTGCTTAACATGTGTTTGAGAGTTGATGCAAACTTGGGCATCAGCATGATAACATCCGCAAAGCTTATGTCAAAATGTAACTCTTGGAAAATTTGGAAAAATTTGTCCATTTGATGACTGGCTTTCTCGCGGAGCTTTTGCTCATTCAAACGTGATGGGTAAGGAATAGAAGATTTGGATTTCTGATTCTCAACGGGAGCTACTAGAGGTTCAAAAACAACTCCTGGATTTGACTTGGGTTTCTGGACAACTTGAGGTTGGACTACCGAAGGTGGGATGTGTGCGGTACTTCGTGGGCTTGAAAAATGCACCTTGTCCGTTGTATCCTTGGTAACTTGACTCATTTCTCCTAGTGGAGGAGGCATTGGAGTCAAAGGTCCATTGTGTGTCCTAGGTTCACTTTCCACTACCTTTGGGAGAGAAGAAGAAGAGGTAGTAGGAATAGCAGGTCCATCATATGAAACACCACTTCTGGTCGTGATTGCCTTTGCATCGCCCCTCGGGTTAGCGATCGTGTTGCTCGGAAGTTTTCCTGAGCCCGAGGGTTGATCATTTAAAGACTTCTTAAGATCAGCAATCTGACTGACCAACAACCTGTTCATTTCATCTTGGGATTTCATGAATTGCTTCAACAACTCATCAGATGATGGTCCAGTTGGAACAATGGCGGGAGGTGGATTAGGAAAATTCTGGCCTCTAATGTTAGGATTAGGGCCTTGGTTTTGAAAATTTCCTTGATTAGGATTCATATTCCCATGAAATTGATTCCCTCGATTGAAATTGTTTTGATTAAGGTTCCCTTGATGTTGGAAACCTTGATTTGGTGCAGGATAGAAATTACCTTGGTTTTGATAACCTTGGTTCATTCTAGGTTGGTTCTGATTCCGGTTTTGCATGTTATGATTCTGGTTAAAACCGGGTGGTGCCTGATTAGTGTTAGCACGGTAGTGTGGTTCATTTTGAGGACGGTATTGATTACCTCCCTGATGTGAACTACCGGCTAGAGCATTGGCTTCAAATGGACTACCATCGGTGGCAGTACAATTGTAGTATGCATGAGGACCACCACAAGTAACACAACTCTCGACTTTCTTCACTTCACCATGTGTTGGTGTCTGTGTGAAGGTGACTTTCTTATGGTTAGCAAGAACCAAAGCTTGAACAATATCTGTGAGTTTGTCAATCTTAGCATCGGTGCTAGATGTACTCACAGGAGATGAAGAAGAAGGTCCAGCATTAGACTGATATGTCTTTGCTCGGAAAGGGCGGACCTGAGACTTGTTCTCAATGATTTGCAAGGCTTCTTTGGTAGTCTTGCTCAGGAAATTACCTCCCGCGGAGGCATTCAAAGAGTCTTGATTGGTCTGATTCAGACCATTGTAGAAAGTATCCATCTGCATTAACTCGGTAAAACCATGATGCGGACACTTGCGAAGCAACTATTTGTAACGATCCCATGCCTCCCCGAATGATTCATCAAATCTCTGAGAAAATTTCATTATCTCATTCTTAAGACTTGTGGTTCGGGATGGAGGATAGAACTCGTTAACGAACTTGGTGACTAGATCCTCCCATGTCTCAATAGAACGAGGGGGTTGTTTCTCAAGCCAATTCCGGGCTTGTCCCTCTAGAGAAAATGGGAACAGAAGAAGCTTGATAGCTTCATGTGGGACATTCTTGTACTTGATGGTAGATGCAATCTTGTTAAACCTTCGAATGTATGCATGAGGATCATCCCGCTCAAAACCATAGAATTGGCTTTGGGTTACTAGATTAAGCAACCCGGTTTTGAGCTCAAAGGTGTCAGCCACGATGGCTGGGACAACAATAGCATCTCCGTAACCCTCGATGGGTGCTTGGAGAAGCTCATTCATGGGCTTATCTTCTGCCATTACGACAGGTGGTGGTGGTGGTAGACATTCCTCAGTCACGGCTGAAGGAGCAGAACGTCCTCTACGTCTACGAGGAATGTTTCCAAGCTCAGAAAGTGGACTTGCAGAACTGGAAGAACGAGTGCGCATGCACTAAGTATAAAAATCAGTTTTCAAAACAAATGCGAGGCAAAACGACAAGTGAACTTAACCAATAATCACAAATGAAATGGCTTCTTTGAAAAAGGTACACCAAATCACAAGGACACAAAGGCAAGTTTTAAATCTGTTGTTCGGGAACTTATTATGGTCACACCCCCAGTTAGTAGGTGTACTGCCTTGATTTGCGGTGGTTGATTTTTATGTATATATTAAGTACCACTGAAAAGACGTAGGTATAGATTTGTGCTGATGGGTTTAAAAACTTTTTGACAATATTTTTGGTATCGTCTCATTTATCCAAATCGTATCTCTTTAAGAATCACCTCAAAGAAAATACAAGATAGAAAACGTTCCGATTGTTTTGTTGTTTTATATTTTGTTTAGTGTTTTTAACACTTTAGGAAAAGTGTTAATGAAATTTTTGATATTTTGATAACTTTACAAAAAAACTTTTTACAAATGGTGGTATATGTGCAAGAATGGGTCTGAAAAAGGCTTAACACACGCTAAAGCCTCCCCGGCAGCGGCGCCAAAATTTGATTGGTGCTGAAAACACAGTCAAGCTTTATCACACAAGCTAGCCACTTGTGAATGGCTAACCGTAATAAACTTAAAACTGCTCAGAAACCAATACAATGAAGATCAGAGAATATAATGAATTCCCGGGTCGTTAAGTCCCACGGAGACTCAATGGTGTGTAAACACTAATTCAGATGATAGAATGATCACTAAGGATAGTGATCAGTAAAGGTTTTGATGAAGTATTACACTACTGATTGATTGGAATGTATTTGGACAAAGAATTGGAAAGCTCAACAATCAGATAAAAGAAACGTAAAACGTACTTATAAAAACTACGTATACGTACAAAATAAAAAGTGAAATCTAAGAAATAAAAGACCTAAAAATATGAAAATGACATTTTTGGAATCCTAAAAATAAAAGAAAATTATTAGAAAAAGAAAATTATTTTTATAACTATTTATTTAATTATTATTAATTAAAAACTATTTTAAACTATTTATAAATACTCTAAAATAGAAGAAAATACAAAATAAGGCTAGAAAAATAAAATTATGATTCAGAAAAATCTAAAATGTTATAAAACTAATTTTAAAATTAAAAATATATTTTTCACACTTTTTATATATTTATTACTAATTAATTATTATTTAAAATACACTTAAATACTAGAAAATATAAAATAAACCTGGAAAAATGAAATTTTAACTTGAAAAAATCTAAAATATGATAAAACTAATTTCAAAACTGAAAAGATGTTTTTTATACTTTTTAATTATTTATTACTAATTATCTAATACTTTTAACTATAAAAAATTATAATAAATACTAAAAATATTAGGAAAATTATGAAACTTTTTCTAAAAATAACTTAAGGTGACAGAAAACTAAGAAAAATATAAAAACTAGATTTGCTTATTAATAAGTTGAAAAGAAAAATCAAAAAGCTAAAAACTATTAAATAAACGCTATCACTATTTTTAAATTGTTGTTTTTCTGGATTTTATTTTTGAAAACTACTTAACTACTGATTATATGAAACTTTTACAAAGACAAAAATTTTACAAATAAAAAATAAGCAGTTTGAGTGAGCTTATGAGCAAACAGTGGGCTTAAGAGCTTATTTGATGAATTAAGCTTAAACAAGCTCACAAACTGAAACAAAAACTAGAATAAGATAAAATAAGCTACAAGCTACTTATATGAAGCTAAAAGACACAAAGATTAACACTGAAAAGCTAGGAAAAAGCTAATAAGCACTTATGATCAACACAGAAATGGGACAAGGTTAGAGCTTATTGCAGCCCTAGCAAACAAGCTAGAAAATGAAAAACCAAGCTTGAGACCTCAAGATGGCTAGGTTGGCTTTCCAAAGAACCAAGAATCAAAAGCTGAGGCCAACTAATAAGCTACTTGTGAGCTTATCAAGATGGTACCACTCACTGTGCACAGGGCACCATTTCAGACAAGGTACTCTAAAGAAGCTAGTTAAAAAGCACTTAAAAAGCTGATTCAAAGAGAACTGGTATTTTTCCAATTAAGTTTAGCAACTGAACTTTAGTAACCCAAAAGCTTTTAAGCTAAATCTCACTATTAATCACACAGTAAAATTATCTTTTTAATTCAAAAACGACCAAAATGAAAATTTTGACTTTTATAAAAACTAGATGAGTTGACTAATATGAACTTTGATTTGATCCTGTGGACTGAATAAGATGTATTAAGGTATATAAAGACTGATTTGATCAATACTAACAACTTACTAACACAAAATCATGATCATGAATCATTAAAACCCAACAGTTAGTCACAAGACATGATCAAAAGCATTTTTGACTTTTTGACAAATGACCAATGGTTTTTCTTGTTAAACTGAGATATTAGGTGTGTAAGTGACACAGAACAAGCCCAAACAATCAATACAAACAGGACCTACTATGGTTTAAACAAGCAAATCCAAACACCCTTACTTAGACAGTTTTGGTGATTTTCAAAGCAAAACTCAAATTAAAACCATGAAACTTATTGCAGACCTTATTATATCACTTATTAGGACTAATGAAGCCTTAAACAACAATCATAACAACATTAAACTAAGAAATGACCATGATGCTATTTTTACTGTCAAAATGAGATTTTTATAAACTACAAATTTAAAAGAACAACGAACTGATTTTAATGCTTAAATACACTTAACTCTAACCAATGAACACTAAGAAACAGAAATTACAACTACTAAACAACTAAAGCAGTGAAATGCAAAAATGAACAAAAAGGCTTACAAAAGCTATCCAACTGAAATCACAGAACTAGGAACCAAGAACACTCCTATAGGCTTACCACTAAGCCACTAACCCAAGGCCATCCAAAATTCACCCTGCTCCAGCTGTGAACACCATTTTCATGGGATTTTTGAATTTTCAACTATTTATGAGTATTTTTGTGATTTTTCTGTTTTTGATTCTAAACTGGTTTTTAATGTTTCTAAAAGCTTGAATAAGCTTTATAGGAGCTTACATGTACTGTATTAGTCCATAATAACACCTAACAACATCATTTGAATCATATGAGATTTTTGAACATGAAATTTGCATAAACTTTAAATAGAACTTGATACTGAAATTAAGGATTGGAAAAGATTCAAATACACTTTTATAACTTAAACAAAGTACTGGAAAGACTTAAAATACACTGGAAATTTGAAATTGATTAAAACGACTAACTTTAACTAAATTACACTAGATAGATTGATACAATGCATCTCTTCCTTCTTTTATAGACTTTTATGACTCCTTGTTGACCTCTGAAGGTATCCCACTCAATCTGAGCCATTGAATCATCAAAAATTATCATATCCGTCCATTTGGATTTTTGGCGCCAATTTCTTCTTGAGCAGGTTTCAATCAATAAATGGAGTTTGGAAGATGTGGAGGTGGAGGGGGACAAGGTAAGGTGGGGGTGAGGTGATAGGATCAAGTGGATTTGAAAAAGTTGCAATACCAGCTCTGGTTTTGGCGCGTTTTCTGTGAGGGAGACAAACAGTGCCCGGGTTTGACTTCTTTGACCGGTATTAGTTATACTAACGGGGGTTCACAATTGGAATTGGCAGGGGCCAAAATGGATATTGGCCTGGCTCAAGGGTCAAGAGCTCAAGGGTCAAGGGTCATGCTTGGGTTGGGCTTGGATAATGCATTTGGGGCAGCCGGTGTTGGATTGGATTTTTGGGCTTGATATATTAAAAAGGTGTCCGTTTGGTATATGTTAACACAAGGACTAGGTTTGCAAATTCTCCAAACTTGAGGGACTGATCATGACACTTTTCCAAACTTATCACAAGGACCAAACTTGACAAACTTTGATAGTACAAGGACCCTTTTTGCATAAAGTTCCATTTTAAAATATCCAAGGACCAATTTTGCAAATTTTCAAACTTTAGGGACCTTTTCTGCCATTTGACCAAAGAATCATTCAAGGACCAATTTTAACAACTTAGAATATTTTAGGGACCTTGAATGATAACATTCCACATTTTTGAATTGCAGGGACTAGATTTGACAACTTTTGAAACTTGAGGGACTAAAACTGCCAATTTTGCAAACTTGAATCATTTTTCATCTGATTTTGATATTTTTGCATTTAAAACACATAAAACACTGATTTGTGATATTTTCATCATTTTGATGCGTTTCTGAGTGTTTTCAGATGATTTTGCAGTTTAGATTGTACAAAAAATGATGAGTATTTAGACACTCATCAGTCACACTCATTAGGGTCATTCGAGGCAAAGATAATATCATCAACATATATTTGAACATGAATTGAATGTTTGCCTGACTTTCTGGTGAACAATGTCGGATCAACTGCTCCTTTGCTGAATCCAGAAGATAGAAGAAACTTTGATAGCGTATCATACCATGCTCTAGGAGCTTGCTTCAAACCGTAAAGGGCCTTTTTCAAGCGATAGACATGAGTAGGATGCTCTGGATTCACAAAACCCTCTGGCTGGCAGACGTAAACCACCTCTTTCAAATCTCCATTCAGAAAGGCGGTTTTCACATCCATCTGATATACAACCATATTCTTGCTAGCAGCATTAGCAAAGAAGATTCTGATTGCCTCGATACGAGCAACAGGATCAAATGATTCTTCAAAGTCAATACCCTCCTCTTGACGGTGTCCTTTTGCAACCAGTCGAGCCTTGTTCTTTAAAACATCACCATGCTCATCAAGTTTCACTTTGAAGATCCATTTTAGAGCAATGATCATAGCACAATCTGGAGCAGGTACTAATTCCCATACATCAAGTCGATCAAACTCATGAATTTCTTCTTGCATGGCATTGAACCAACTGTCTTCATTCATGGCAGTTTTCACGTCTTTTGGTTCAATCTTAGAGAGTACGGAGTTGAAGAAGCACCATAAGGCATCAGTTGCAAGTTGTTTTCGTGTGGATACTGGACGAGAGGGGTTTCCAATGATGTTGTCTAATGGATGATCATGTGTCCATTTTCTGAGGTGTTCATGTGGTTGTTGTTGTGGAACTGAAGTAGCAGAGTCGATATCTCCTGATGAAGATGGTTCTGATGATGATTCAGGAGCAAATATGTTTTCGAATGGAGCATCTTCAGGAGTAGCAAAGGGATTAACTTCATCCAGGGTGCCAGACACAATTCCATGATGTACACCTGATGATTGAAGGTTTGTTGATGAGACAGAGTAATCAACAGCAGGCGCTTCTTGACTTAATGACATCGAAACTGAAGGGTTAATTTCATTGACAGGGCTAGAAGCAACCTCTATTGTTGGAATTGACATATCATTGGCATTTGGCTCATAATGTTCATCGAACATTGGATCGAACAATTTCTTCAAATCATCTTTAGATGGAGGTACATATGGAGTTGCTGGAGAGGAATTAGGTACAAGGGATGAACCAATGGGACTGTTTTGAAGTGCGGGTCCAGAACTGGATTGTCCAGGAGCCATTTGACCAGTCAGCTCATCGAACGTAACGTGAATTGTTTCCATGATATTTCGGGTTCTCTTGTTGTAGATTCGGTATCCTTTTTTGTTTGGTGCATAACCCACAAATACTCCAATGTCCACTTTAGCTTTTAGTTTACCTAAATCTTGACCGTCATTAGTTGGGTAACATAAAGCACCAAACACACGAAGGTAGGACAAATCAGGTTTTCGTTTATGGACAAGTTCATAAGGAGTTTTTCCATGAGAGGTGTGAATAAGGGAACGATTTTGGGTGTAGCAAGCAGTGGCAATGGCTTCAGCCCAGAGAAACATTGGAACCTTTGAGTAAATAAGCATTGTTCTAGCGGCTTCCACAAGAGTTTGATTTTGTCTTTCAACTACACCGTTCGTGGAACACTTCTTTGATGACTGATTCCAACACTTTCATAAAACTGGATTAAATATTTGTTAACGAACTCTGTGCCATTGTCTGTTCGAACAATTCTAACAGTATTGTTAAGTCGAACTTGAAGTTGCTTGATAAGTTTAATGATGACATCTGGAGTTTCATCCTTTGTCCTCAAAAACTTTACCCAAGTGAATCGAGAGTAGTCATCGACAACGACTAAAATATATTTCTTCCCATTAATAGTTTGAACTCTCATTGGTCCGCATAAATCCATATGAAGGGTATGAAGAACTTCCATTACTGAGTTTGTGGGTTTTGGTTTGTGGGCATATTTTGTGCTTTTTCCCAATTGGCAAGCTGAACAAACATGATCTTTTTCATACTTTAATCTGGGTAATCCTCTTACTAAGTCCTTTCTGGAAAGATTATTTATAGTACCAAAGTTCAAGTGATTGAGACGACGGTGCCATAGCCATGACTTAGTTTTGGAAGCCTTTGACAGCAAGCAGATTGGTGAAGATTTCATCATATCTTCGATAGAGATGGTGTATAGGTTTGACCCACGAGTTCCTTTGAGAAGTTCCACACCATCAAGTTCTCTAACAAAGCAAGTATGTTTTCTGAAGGCCACTTCTAAATCTGAGTCACAAAATTGTCCGACAGAAAATAGATTATGTCCAAGACCTTCAACATAATATACCCTGGAAATCACACTATCTCCAACCACATAATCTCCATAACCCATAATAGCACCAAAATGATCGTTTCCGAATCTCACAGTTCCGATGAATTTGCTCACGAAGTTCATGAGCCGTGACCGGTCTCCAGTCATATGCTTAGAACAGCCTGAGTCCAGGTACCACAGAACGATTTGAATGATCTGCAGTTGAACACAGACAAGAATGGATAACTGGATAATTGGGATCCCCATGCAAGAATAGGTTCCATTGGGTTAGTAACAGCGATTGAAACACGCACATCAGAAATAGAAACACCCATATCAGAAATAGAAGCAATGGACTCATTAGAAATAGATGTAGTGCTGGTATCCGTATTTGACCTATTCAAAGTATGTTCACTTCTTAAAGGAATAGTTCTACCAGTAGGCATCCATTTTCTAGTGGGCATTGTCTTAGCAGATTGAGGGCAGAATTGATTATCCTTATGGCCAAAAGGTATCCATTGATAACCTATCTTACTAAATGTTCTTCCTATGGGTTTCCACTGTATTCTAACTTTCTTTCGTCTTTGCCTGTTAGCCTTCTTAGCATGATTTTTAGCATTAACAATTTTAACTGGGCATTTGACAGCATTAGACAAAACATTCACACCACATTAATGATTAGCAACAAAATTCAAGCAGACATCATTACAGTACGCCTATGGCTAATACTAGAATCAACACGATTCGTTTTATTCAACTCAAACTTAAAGTCCATAGGTAGGTCTTCTACTCTCTTCCAATGCACATTCTTAGCTTGCGAGGTCCTATCTTGCTTGGTATTGCCTAGAGGCTTTGACCCGCTTGCTTTAATGTCACTGATTACTCCTGTAGAGGGAATTATGGGAACATTAGTTGGCTGATCTACTTTTTGCATTCCTGAACTAGATGTGCAAGGATCTGAACTACTAGAAGGCACATTAGTGTTCACTTTCTTAAAGCTGGGCATGAAATGGTTTGTATGCTTGGCACTAGGCATAGAACAAGGCATCACAACTTTACCTTTCGCACCTAAGGATTTAGGACATGTCGCTATTAAACATTCTAGCAGCTCTTGAGATCGTTTGGCCTGAATGCAAGCAAACCTAATTTCTCTATCAAGAGGATTATTTAAGAAATCCTCTTCCACGATCTCACGGAGACATTCTAGACTATCCTTAAGGTGAGCGCAATAGTTGTGAAACACAGGTTCATTATTCCTAAGATGAGGAGGAATGTATTTAACAGTCACAATATATTTGCAGTCTGAGGATGACTTTGATGCAACATTCTCATTAAAAACAAGTGGCAGTTTCCCTTTTTCCTGACTCCTCAGATTCTCAATTTCTTTTTGTAAAGAGGTTATTTTTTCGTTGTTTTTGTCACGAGTGACTTTCATTGAATCATATAACTCTTTAAAATGACGTTTAACCTTTTCATTTTCTTCTAAAAAACTCTCGTTTTCCTTTTGTAAAGCATTTACTAAGTTTTGAAGATGAAAAGTTTGAGAATACTGGGAATCTAAAGGAGGAGGCATTTGGGTGCCAGTCACATTGTTCTTTTCACCCTTTAATTGAGAGATTTGGGCTTTCAACTTTCTGATCGTGTTACAATGAGCTCGAATTTATTCATCACGTTTGCTAATTTCAAAAACTGCATCAAATTCAAGAACATCCAAGGATGTCTTGATATTTGAGGTTTTAACATTTTCTTTCAGATGTTGATATTTTAATTGCAAAGCAAGATGCTCAACTTCCAATTTAGAAAACTGTTTTACCAGGTTATCATGATCATCATGTTCAACTTTATCATGCAGTCTAGAGTTAGTTTTTTCAAGCTCAATGACACGATCATGGGAGACTTTCAGAGCAACAGATAATTCATGAAATTGAGAAGCATTAATGGAACAATTTGTAGCAGTGTAAAACACATCTTGAGCAATACATTCATAAATAAGATTCTCATTCAAGGTATGCAAGTTCTTCCTCTCAATCTCATTATATTTTAATTCTCGCTCAAAGTCACTAACCTCAACAATCATCGCATCAAATTCCTTTTCCATTTCTTTAATATCTACGTCCATCCCCTTTTTAAGACTCTCAATTTGACCTTTTAATTGTTTAAAGAAAGGCATGATCTCAGTTAAATAGCATTCTTTAGTTTGCTCAAAACTCCTTTCCCCTTCAGTTATCCCAGTGGGTGTGATCCTTTTCTTACAAGTTTTCTCAAAATCAACAAATAATTGAAAGATAACATATTGACTGATTAAGGTCTTGCTTTTAGTGGCAATAGTTCTAGGAATTAAATGCATTGGTGTATTTGGAGGATACACAGTTGTTGAAGGCATTTTCCTAAAGGGGGGGTTTGTTACAACAATATTCTCTGCCTTTTGCTTATCTAAATCCTTTTTCCAGAACACTTGTTCAGGTGTTAACAACGTTTGAGGCTTAAACATGTTCAAGGAAATCCAATTTTCCTTTTTGTAGTCATGGGGTCTGATAATTATGTTTTTCTCTTTACATGTAGGATTGTTGAGTTTCTTATCCATTTTCTCCCTAGTGACCTCATCTGATTTCTTATCTTCCTCAGTGCACTCAGCGCAACTAGGT